>JANSJP010000108.1:0-224154 GCA_024734325.1 Lactarius hatsudake | reverse complement strand
ATAGCAGATGTCAGTAGTAATTGCAGACTTGGAGCAGTTGTACACCTGGTAGTGGTGGTAGATGGTAGCTGTTGCAGTTACAGTAGATATATAGTGTCTAGACATGTAGTGATTTCTAGGGAGCATGTCTAAGATAGCATTTGGGGGTGTGATCATAGAGATCAGCACAGCCTGAGGTAACTCAGGTAACCCCCAGAAATGTTTTGCTCAAACTGTACCTATACTCATCAAAACACTTATCCCTCCACAAGGGTTCAGGTATCAGCAGTGATACCCTAAACTGTCCCTGAATGCTAGGAAACAGTCTAAGATTGAGCACAGGGTCTAGGGGGTGTGAAGCATCACAAGCAGTTGTGCAGGCCTCTGCAGGGTGCAAACTGTCATAGGTAGGTCCACAGCAGTTGCGGGCATGTTGTGGTCAAAGGGCTAGAGCCACATGTAAGTGCAGCAATATCAGGAGGGAATGGGGTTGGCTGGTCACAGGTGGTTGGAAACAGTCACACACACATCAGCATAGTATGAAACTGTGTATGGGTGGCCACCAGGGTTGGGAACATGTTATGCCTGAGTCACTAAGGCTACACACAGTGTGGCATGCTGGGGAGCACAAAGGATGAGCTTCACTGAGCTCAAAGTCTAAGGGGAGAAGTCTACTATTAGAAGTCTAAGGTGTAAGGTTGTAAATACATGGCCTATATATTGGGTTGGTAACCTGTCATGTGACCTGGTGTGTGCTGCTCTGATAGATTGTTGCATTTGTGCCTGAGATGCCCGAGGAGTTCCTTGAAGAGGATGATGTCCACATGTTCAGCGTGATGACTAAGGAACATTCTTGGAGACATATTGAGGCAAGCTTCCCTTTGTCCTGAGGAGTTAGGAGTGGGCCGTCATGTGACCCTGGCATGTGACCTGCCTAGAAGCGACCAGAAGGGTCCAGATGAGCTTGTGCCCAGACTGGACTTGTGACTTGTGACTGATGTGACTGCTGACTTGAACGGCCTTTGATTGGTTTGTGATATTAGGATTCACAGCTGTGTATTAGGGTTGCTGAGCTTCAAAGCTCCATCCCTTGTAGTATAAGTAGAGGGGCATTCGCTTACGAACCCCTTAGCTTTGATATATTGAGGAATCCCTTCACTTATCCCTATCTTTGCTCTCTCTGCCCTGTGTGTGGGCCTGCCTCCTTGTCATTCAATGCTCCCTGCTAAAGTTGTATGCCGACTTCTCCTTCACCATTCTCGACCTTGGCATTCTTGTTCTTTGCCTTGCCTACATCAGCCATTTGCTGCGTATCGCCCTAGCTGTTGCCTATGGGATACTGAAGACTTATGATGCTTATACTCGGCAAACTGGTTCCAAATCCAAGTCAGATTGATACATCCAGAAGGAACGTAACATAGATTATCTGGTTGGCCCTATGGCCAGCACCAGTTTGAATGAGAGAGACACCTAGCTTATACATCATCTAGTTAACCCTATGGTTGGCACCAGTATGAGTCAAGTATTACAATCCAGCTCAGTAACCCATGGCCAGATAGCTCAGTTGGTAGAGTGCCTGGTATATATCCAGTAGGCCTGGGTTCAAACCCCAGTCTGGTCACTTTTATGCATCCCAACACTATATACTGGAGAATGTAAGCTAGGAAGAGGGTGAATTAGATAAACAGGGGAAAGGGGAATGTTAAAACACAAAGGGGAGAGTCTAGAGGGAGAGGCCAAATGTGTGCACAGAGAGTGCTCAGAAAAGTGGTGCTTATAAAGTGCAAGAGAGTGGGAAAGCATGAGAAAGTGGAAGTGTAGAATGGGTACTGCTAGAGACTGCAAAAAGTGTGATTTTACTGGCCAGGGAGAGCACTGGCATGTTTAATACATTACTGTACTACATGTAAACTACAAAGACTATTGTGTCCCTCACCTTGCCACTTGCCTTGCTGCTGTTGGTATTGTGGTGACATGGTGGGCTTGCATGCCACTATGTTAGTGTTGTAGAGACGTGGCAGAACTTGCAGGCCATGTTGATGTCAGAGCAACATGATGGGGCTTGTGTGCTGCTATATTGGTGTTGTAGCAACATGGTAGGGGGCTTGCAGGCTGCATCAGTTGTTGTGGTGTTGTGGTTGTGTGAACCTCAGGCTGTTTGAAATCTAGAAGAGAAAAACATTGTAGTTAGTTGATTTAAAGGATAAAAAGAACACCTAGTTGGGCTCCTGGGCCAAAGAAATACAGCCAACAAGCTGAATGTTGGACGTCAATGACATGATGGCAATGCTCTCAAGAAATGATCAAAAAGAAACAGAAAAAGAAAAACACATACCTTGATGCACTATGATTTGACCATGAGTGTCATCATGGTCACAGTCATGCTTGCAAATGGAGTGGGGCCATAGTTAGAACAGAGAGCCATTGAGGCAACATGGTGAGGATGAGAAAGAGTGTTGTGCTAACATGTTAAGCACCTGGTTGGCAGTTGAGCAGGGGCTTAATCTGTGGCATGGGAAGGTGTCACTGCATGTAGGCTGATGTTTGACTCCCACATAAACACCTCCCATGAGGGTTTTTTTTTTTCTTCAACTCTTCAAAGACCACCCACATACTCCCACAGGCAACCAACCACCCCATGGCCTATGCAAAGAGGGATGACCACAGCCTGTCTGTGGGCACAAAGATGGAACTGATGACTGGCAGACAATGATCTGGGCTTCAGCCCTGTGTAAGTTTTTGTTTTGTTTTGTTTTGCTCCATGTCTCACTAATGTTGCAACCCTAGACCCTCACCTCTGCTACAGCTACATCCTCAAATTACCCCCACCTTCTGATGTGTGCCTGAAGTGCCTTTATACCTCATGACAAACTAAGTTGAGTGATGTTTTTTTTTCTCTGCTCCACCATGAACTAACACATTACAGGACAACAGTAAAAAACACATGCAAGCTCCTTCTTGCACTCACCCTCACTCACCCACCATACCGACACCATGGCCACACTGTACCCACCAACACATGTACATACTTGATAAGTTTTTCTTTTTCTTTTCCCATTCACCTTTAACTGTTGCAGGACATTCATTACCATCCCCTTGAGCCACTGCTGTGGTGCAACACTGCAACCCCAATACTGCCACAGCTGTAACCTTATCACCACCCCAACCATTTTGCCACCACAATGTTTCACCATGTACTAGCCCTGTTGTGACACCATCCCCCAACACAGCACAGAAGACCCTGTGAATGCCAACTCACTGCCACACCATGACCCTGGCCTTGCGACCAACATTGTGACTCCTTCACCGCAATTTTCCACCACCATGCCCACCTACCATGCTCAAGTCTCCCTGTTGTGGCATGCCATCTCCATCACAGTGTGGAAAACCCTGTCACACCACATTGTACAGAGGCCCTACCACTGCATTCTGACCCTGGCCCTGCAACTGCAACCCTGTCACCACCACCCCACCACCACCACCACCACAGCTGTGCCTTGCTTACAGTAGTACTAGCTCCCATTGTAAATTAATGTCACAAATTTGTAGTACTACAGACTCTATGTATACTATGGCTGATTATGAGAGGGCTATTAAAGGCTATAATAAGGCAATGGTAGACTACAGCAGGCTACTGTGGTAGTGCTGCTGCAGACTTCCACAGACTACTGTAGAGGCCCAGGCCAGCCTACAGTCAATGGTAGACTGTGGTAGTAGGCCTGGATATGGCAGACTGTGGGTAGACTACAGCAGACTACAGCAGTGCTGCACAGAACATAAATGTCACTACCAGTGCTACAAGAAATGTGGGTTACTATGGCCTCTATGTAGTGCTGCTGCAGACTCCTGTAGAGGCCCAGGGTTTGCTGATGCAACAATCAGTTGAGATTGGGCCACCCTTGTATGTCTCACTTGTGAGATAGTGCAAGACTGATTCATTGCAATTTACAGTCAGTGTGATTGATCAATTGCACATTGTGGTTACATCTGGTCTCATTATCTGAGCTCCTGCAGTGCAATTGATTGGGGTTAGATTGTGTCTTTATGATGAACAGTGCACATATAGGACTATACTCACAGTGAACTGAGAAGACTGTGGTGAGATATAGAGGGTGACTGGAAGCAGCAACAGAGAGATCTTGTAAGTGAAGCAGATGTGAAGTCTGGCACACAAACAGATGAGAACTGATGATTATACAAGAGGATAAGACATACCTGGCACACAACAGATGAGAACTGATGTGGACCAGGAGCGTACAGGGTACTCTACTTATACTCCTACAGAGGGTGACGCTGGTAACAGTAAGTCACAGTAAATACAAGCCGCATTGTTCTGTACATGGACAAAGGAGTGGATACAAAGAGAACAAGGCGTAAAGAACAAGAAGAGTCCAGACTATGATATAGTGACATCACAATAAAGATAAGAACAAAGGAAAGTACATAGACGTAGTACAAGGGCAATCCAGAGTGGTCCATGATGTCATGTACATGTGGATGTCATAGATAAGAGAATACAAGAAGTCCGAGATTGTAAAGATCAAAATAATCTAATCTACAAGTCCTGTATATCTAATCTAAAGCAGTCCGTTATCTGCGTGTCCATTGAGCCGCTAATTGCGCACAGGTCACTTATCAACACTTTATCTCTTACCAGTGAAATCAATTATTGCTTTGTGAAGTTGGGGTTTATGTAATGATTATGTAAAGTAAAAAGGTGCAATGTCATGTTGACAGCCTTTATAACTTGCAAGGCCTGGTAGTAATAAGATTGGTGATAGTCTATGTTCTATTAGGGAATCATATCTGTGAGATGCTGCATATGCAGACTCAGATTTCCATTATCTGTGACTCATCTGTAACACATACCAATGGCAGCACATTGTGCTGCTCTGTATAGCACAGATTGCTCGCGCTGCTCGCTCTCCAGCATACAGAGCAGCACAATGTGCTTGCCATTGGTATGTGTTACAGATGAGTCACAGATAATGGAAATCTGAGTCTGCATATGCAGCATCTCACAGATATGATTCCCTAATAGAACATAGACTATCACCAATCTTATTACTACCAGGCCTTGCAAGTTATAAAGGCTGTCAACATGACATTGCACCTTTTTACTTTACATAATCATTACATAAACCCCAACTTCACAAAGCAATAATTGATTTCACTGGTAAGAGATAAAGACACAATCTAACCCCAATCAATTGCACTGCAGGAGCTCAGATAATGAGACCAGAGAGGCTCATATATAACCACACTTCAGAGTGCAAATGACAGCCCGCGTTTATCCACTGTGGACAAACACGGGCCGTGGTTGTACTCGAAATATATGTTTTATTGTATTTCGAGTTGAATGGCATGTTCGGCATGTCAATACGGGCCCGCGTTTATCCATGATGGACAAACGCGGGTCAAGAAATGGTCCCACGTTTATCCACTGTGGACAAACACGGGCCGTATTTGTACTCGAAATATAGGTTTTATTGTATTTCGAGTTGAATGGCATGTTCGGCATGCCACTACGGGCCCGCGTTTGTCCATCGTGGATAAACGCGGGACCATTTCTTGACCCGCGTTTGTCCATCATGGATAAACGCGGGTCATGATTTGGATATATGTGGTAACCCTAAGTCAAAATACGGTACAGAACCCATACCAAACCATGAACCTAGTTATCATTAGCCCATATATAATTCCATTACATAATGTCACATGACCCTTAACTCTTTGTCGAGGACACATTGATTACATAAGCAGATCACGTGATGGAAGGTTCCAGAAGATTCTATGTGAGTCACTCATAATGCTAAAAAATGGCAGTGGAGTACTCGGATTAGTAACCTACCCGTACGGGCGGCGAAAGGCCTTGGCACACTGTCCATATAGAACAAGACGCTAATAGGAGTTCCCTCTGGCTTTGCGTATTCTTTTTTAGCACGTGACTGATCACGCCATTCTCTTGGCATGGTCCGTGCGCAGGCACCGGCAATTATAAGTACCCCGACCCAATCAGGGCGCGGGAAAAAGGCACCATAAGCGGACTTTGAATGAGACCTGAAGAGCATATAAGCGAAAGGTATTGGGATTGGGATTCTCCATCCCCCTTGTCTCATACCGCCTCGGCACCTTCAGCGCCTCGTCTGTTGTTTTGCTACTCTACCCTAAACCCAAGCTTGCACTCCCCCCTGCATTACGGATCCATGATGTATTTCATGTAGACCGCCTCTCCCCTTACAAAGGAACGAAGTTAACGGGCTTTTGCCACCTCCACCAGACCCGGTCACAGTCGAAGGCGAGGAAGAGTACGAAGTTGACCACATAAGAGACAGCAAACTCTTTGGTCATACTCTTAAGTACCTCGTTCGCTGGAAAGGATACGGTGAGGTGAGGACACTTGGGAGCCAGCCAAAAATCTAGCCCACGCCCCGGAAAAAGTACAGGAGTTCCACTCCCTAAATCCGGGTGCACCTAGAAAAATAGCGGCTCTCATATACGCGTCCTTGCCTTGGCAAGCATCTCATCAGTACACAGAGGCCAACGCAGACGTCGACCCTTAAAAGGGGGTGATGTCATGGACGCGTATTATTTTCCTTATTTTTGCGTATTTTTACGCATTTATTTGACGAAGATATAAAGGGCTGAAGTACTGATATAAGTTAATCACACAGGCAGCCACCCATGTGCACGTGACCGTGGGACAAGAGTCCCTTATACGTTTAGTTAGCTCTGATTGGATGGAAGGAGATAGAAGGATCTAGAAGGATCTAGACTTACATACGTCACGATTAGTAGTATACGCTTACTCGCTGTATTAGGTTTTACTCAGCAAGTGGAGCCGCTTGTAAGCGCGATGACATGTGCATCAGTCAGCACAATAAGATGCACTATTAATAGACACGACGCATCAGCTCCTGAGTCAAGGAGTCTTACTGTACACTTAGTAACAGTGTTTGGACTCAGTTCAAGCTCAGCTGTAGTAGTGTATATAAACCCTCATGTAGCGTCCTGAGTGGAACCAACTTGTCCTCTTGGTTCTCCACTCAGTGCGTATTCCTCTGTACTCTCCATACTCCATCAATCCTAACTTGTCCTCTTGGTTCTCCACTCAGTGTGCCGCCGTGTGATCTCTGTAGTTGAAGACTTGTATAAAGTCTTACACGTTCTACCGCTCTCCACGTCGACTGCACATCTAGCGTGTGACTTGTCTCCATGTTAAGTTGGGTGTGTCCCAGTTCAGTTCATATTAAACTTCGCCTTGCTTAACGTAGCATGGCAGTTGCACTGCTACACTTCCCTCTATGATAAACGAAACTGTCTTCTTCTTCCCACAGCGCAACTCCATCCGTGAGAGCCTTAGGAGCGGTCTTTTGTAAACTTTTAAGGCCCTCTATGACTTCGGCTTCTCTTATGGATGCGAGTTTGATGCGGCTGCCTAGGGAATCCACTTCTGGGCGGAAGTGGGCTTGGGCGGCATTGAGGAAATGCTTAGGTTGTAAACCTGAACCTGGCGGTTATCCTCACTGTCTTTGACATGGTCTCTGAGAATCTACTTAATGCATCGGCTTGCATGGAATCTCCCTTTTTGTAAGTGATTTTGAAGGCAAAGTGACTTAAATACTACAACGCCCAGCAAGCTTGCTGGCGATTTAAGTCTTTCATGCTTGCCCACCATTCCATATTCTTATGGTCGGTGATCACTTCAAAGGAGATGCCTTCGAGGAGTGTCTCCAGTCCTCTAAGGCGTGGATTAAGCCGAGCATTTCTCTGTCGTAGATTTCATAGTTGCGCTCTTCTTTGCTCATTGACTCTGAGCGATACGCAACTGGGTGCCAGAGACCGTCTGGTACTTTGAGTGAGTATCCCACCAGTAGCAAATCCAGAGGCATCGGTTTCAACATGTGTGGGGAGGTTTGGATCATACATGTCACGGCACGCGCGAAGTGGACTCTTGCTTACGGTGATGACCCCTTAGTAAGACATAATGTGTCATGGACTTAGTCGATCAGTCAGCAGTAGTACAGTATCACATGCCGATGTGGCATGACTCATTCATAGGATAGCGATAGTAGGGTTCGAGCTACTTTAGCTATTTGTCGCACGGATTGGAGAGGAGCTTTAAAGTGTCCTCGTACATGTATAAATAGTGGCGCGATAAGACCAAGATACGCCATCTTGGTCTTCTTCAATCACCACTTCCTTCTCATCTCTTTCATGTGTGATTCACTTGCCTCTTCGTCAAGTCGCTATCGATCGCGGATTACCTAGTGGCATGACTTGCCCTAGTGTACGGTCAGATCACGTGCCTATAAGCGCCGTGTATCTCGTGATCCGGTCACATGACCCCGCAAGAAGATTTCCGCTAAGTCGTGAACGCCCTTCGTCGCAGTCGGACTAATGCTAGTGGTGGCGTTACATTAACACCAAGACTATTCATCGTGGCGTTCACAACTCGAGACCAGTGGAGAGACTTTCAAACTTACTCCCTCGAGCACAGGGAGACCGCAACGTACCAACACAATTCTTAGGAGCCGCCAGGTGGAGAGAATACCGAGGAGAAACCGGCTACTTCGTTGATTTTGCATCGGGCCAACCCGATACTGCCCTGTTGAGTTTAATTTTGATCGCCTGTGTTGGACCGAAATTATGTGGAACCCTATAGACAGCCACTACGACGTAGTGCAACCCGCAGGGCGAAACTACAACTGCAACATCGACGCAAGAAACCTACCTACACGCGCAGAGTGGGACCATAGATGGACAACCCGAAGGAGAACCTAGCACATCCGAACCCAGAACTGAAGCACCATCCGAAACTAGCGGTGAAGACGAGGAAACTAACGCAGACGACAGATCAGAAATCGAAGACATAGTGCAGACAGCTGAGTCCCTTCACATAAACGAACCCGAAAACATCCACGTACATTCCCCAGCCGAGATGGCCACGACTACCGTAACGCGGGAAGACCTCGCTGCTGAAGAAGCCCGGAGACTCACCGAAGAAGCGGAAGCCTACCTACGCCCTATTAACCCTACTACAGGATACTGCATGACGGCCGACGACGCTGCCATATTCAGAGCTGTGGGACCAGATATGCCAGACCCCCACCAGGCAGGAGGACCCCCGCCACCAAGACGACCTGGAGGAAGCTTCAGCCAGGACCACCAGGAGTGGAGGAAGACACCCCAATTCGGTGGTGGAGGAGGAGGAGACCCATTCGGAGGAGGACCACCACCGCCGCCTCCAGGAGGACCACCAGGAGGGCCGCTCCCAGGAGCACCGCATACAAACGAGAAACTCATGAGAAGAAACCCCCCCATCTTTGATGGTAACTGAGATGAGTACGAATCCTTCCTCACCCAGTGGCACATTTACTGGGGGCAAAATGCAGAGGCACCAATCATGACCAACATCTATCGGAGGTGCCTACTGTTCCTGGGGTTCATCAAAGGACCGCGAGTGGCGAATTGGACACTCGGATTTCTCCAATGGCTCAACAACGAACTGCGTCTCGGAAGGAATAGATATGACCCCTTTTTGTGGGACACACTGACAGCCAGGTTCTCGGACCGCTTTTCAAACGTCTTAGAACAAGAGCAAGCACAAGCTACGCTAGCAAAAGGGTTCAAAATGATAGGGGATGATATCAACTCGTACGTCACCAACTTTGAACAGCTAGCACGGAAGGCTGACTACCGTCTCAACGACCGCCAAACCTTGGATCGATTCACGGCAGGACTACCGAGAGCCCTCTTCACGAAAATATACGAACTAGACGACCCCCAAACATTCAATGAGTGGAAGGAAGCGGCGTTGCGACAACAAAAGCAGTACATCCACCTACGCGCCCGCTTGGACTTACCAGCACGCCGCGCAACACACCACCCCCGCGACCCCAGCAAGCATGAGGATCAACCCACAATGGGCACCACCACGCTTCCCACCACCTTGCTACGACCCGAACGCAATGGACACCTTGGCAGACTGAACCCACGCTCGACTCGCGGAAGTAGGGGATCCCCACCGTGGAAGCTATCAACGACCACCCTTTCCGCCATGAGGAGGGCCGGGACAAGGGCAAGGAGGGGGGCAGCGACGCGACATGAGGGAAGTTATCTGTTACAACTGTAACAACCCAGGTCACTTCTCACGAGACTGCACGCGCCCTAGAAAGCCGAAACAACCCTACCAACCTCGAGCCAGCCCAGTTGTAGCGCAGATACTGACTATTATAGCCAAGAACCAACTGCAGCGTGTCGCGTTGACACCACACCCGAAGAACAGGCAAGGGGTGGATGGACACCATTAGGGGAGCTAGTGAGAGGTCAAAGACCTCATATTCAAAGACCTATGGACCCAAGAGGGTTTCAGGACACCTAAACCCATCGGCCTGGGTGAGGGCGGTTAATTGTAACTCTGTAATCATGACTCGCTACCGTTCACTTCAAATTCCAGTCTCGATTTGCACCAGTTACTCCATGGCCGATATTAAAGGACTCGTTGACTCGGGTGCCACCGACAACTTCATAAGACCCGCATTTGCCAAACGCATGGGCCTCGGGTTACAAACCCTAGAGCAACCCAAGAAATATGGAACATAGATAACACCGAAAATAAAGCTGGGTCCATCACTCACTTCGTCGACTTAGACATCCAAACCAACGGAATTAACCAAGTTATGAGGTTCCTGGTCATGGACATCGGAAACGAAGACCTGGTTCTGGGATACCCCTGGCTCGCCACATACGAACCCACTATCAGTTGGACCCACGCCACAATCCACAAAAAAGCGCTACCCATAGTGCTTTGCTCAATTAACCCGATGGAACCCCAAACCACCATCGCGAGCACAATCACGCAGGACGAAGCAGAAGACATAGTTCAGGAACTGGAAGAGGAATGCCAGATACGTACTATGTTGAGCGCAGAACTAACGAGCGAAGAGGTTAATAGCACAAAGCTAGTAAAGACAAGTTAACTTCAGAGGTGAAGGGAACTCTGTTACAGCTGCATACCTAGTAAAGACAAGTTACTATAAAGGAACGTCTTATGAGTAAAGGTATTAAGAGAAGTAAAGAGAAATGGGACTTACACTTCAGAGGTGAAGGGAACTCTGAAGTGTATGGGCAAAAACAGCAGTCCTTATATACAGGACGCTTAGGTAAGAATGGTCTGTGCGCACAGAGGGAGAAAGCCATTGGAGGGCAGAGAACAATAGCTGCCTAAAGCAGACAATACCGGTATCTTAACATAGAGAACAATAAGAGCCATATATGACTCTGACAATAAAGATAAACAAAAGTGGTGCGTACAAGTCCGGCCATAGTCCAAATCAGTCCATAAGGGACAGATACCGTATTTAGTATGTGGGCTGACACAATCAGATCCCACGAGACATGTGACTTATACAGTCGCGTCTCAACATACTACAGCCACTGAACTAGCCATCGCTGCTAACCAAAACACAACCACAACAGTTATCCCGAAACCGTACTGACAATTCGCAAAGATCTTCAGCGAAGAGGCATCTCACGATTCCCACCATCGCCCCATGGGACCACGCCATTGACTTCAAACCTGGCACTCCCTCCAGTATCAATTGCAAGGTATACCCCATGTCTCAAGACGAAGACAAACACCTGCGCAAATGGCTAGATGAACAGCTCAAAATGGGTTATATACGCCCTTCAAAGTCACCCTACGCCTCATCGTTCTTCTTCATCAAGAAAAAAGACGGTAAACTAAGACCTGTACAAGACTACCGGAAGATCAACGCTTGCACAGTACGTAACCAATACCCCTACCGCTCATGTCGGAACTCATCAATGACCTTGGCAACGGACACATCTACACCAAACTCGACATACGATGGGGGTACAACAACATACAAGTCAAAGAAGGCGACGAACCCAAAGTGGCCTTCAAGACGAAATATGGACTCTACGAACCTCTGTTATGTATTTTGGACCCAAAACTCCCCCGCGACCTTCCAAAACATGATGAACGACATCTTGGCGATACAATCATCTACTTCCAAAGCCGAGGGACAACCATACAAGTCTACATGGACGACATTGGCATTGCGACAACCGAAGAAGCAGGGTTACAAGCACACATAGAAGCTGTCAGCGCAGTTCTACAAATCGCACTCGACCACGACCTTTACTTCAAGCCCGAGAAATGCCTATTCCACCAACGCGAATGGATTACCTGGGGGTAATCCTTGAAAAGGGGGTAACTGCATGGACCCCATAAAAATTGCTGGCATACGACTGGCCCACACCCACGAAGGTACGCGACGTACGCTCCTTTCTGGGCTTCTGCAATTTTTACCGTCTCTTCATTCGCGGTTTCGCCACATATGCGCGAGCTCTCAACAAACTCACACGCAAAGATGCGGAATGGACATGGGGCAAAGAAGAAGAAACAGCCTTCCAAACCCTCAAACGCTTGGTCACTAGCGAGCCGGTCCTTGCACACCCCACACTAACGGACCAATTTGAACTTGAAGTGGACGCGTCCGGACGCAGTTGGCGCAGTACTCCTGCAAAAGAAGCAAGACGGGAAAAGACACCCCATCGGCTACTACTCGGCAACACTGAACGAGGCGGAGCGCAACTACGACATCTATGACCTAGAGCTCCTAGCCATTGTCAAAGCACTACAACACTGGAGACCATTCCTGGCAGGATCCCTGCACAAGATTAAGATCTTCTCAGACCACCTCAACCTCACACACTGGAAATCACCACAAAAGATAAGTCGTCGCATTGCCCGAGAAGTCTGGAGCTCATGGAATACGACTTCGAGATTCACCACATCAAAGGAACGAATAATGGACGAGCCGACGCACTATCCCCCCGACCAGACTACGACCGAGGGGAAAGAGACAACGAGGGAGTCACAGTACTACCCGAGGAAGTATTCATATGGATCCTCACAACGCAAACCCCCAAGGCGCACGAACAGGACGAAGACATCCTATGACCCTGGGTGGATCCATACAAACTCAAGAAAATCGATGGAGTCTGGTACCGAAGCGCAAGGGTCATCACAGGAGGATCGGACGCCATTCGCACCATTATCGCCAACCATCACAACCCTCCCGTGTACGGCCACCCGGGAATCAAGCGAACAACCAGAATCATAGAACGAAGCCACTGGTGGCCGCAACTACTCAAACACGTGACGAATACATTCAAGGATGCGCGGAATGCCAACGTCACAAGGTCAACAATCGACCCACGAGAGCACCACTAGTCCCGATCACCCCAATCGCCGACGCTAAACCTTTCGAAGTCATAGCTCTGACTTCATTACTAAACTACCCACCTCCCAAGGCTACGATTCCATCCTTACGGTCACAGATCACGACTGCACCAAAGCGTCCATCTTCATCCCCTGCAACGAAGAGATATCAGCAGAAGAGACAGCAGCCCTGTACGTCACTCACGTGTTTCGGAGATTCGGATTACCGGCCAAAATCATTAGCGATCGAGATCCACGATTCGCATCCAAGTTCACCCGAGAACTATGCGGATCCTAGGCATTTATCAGAACATCTCCACCGCTTACCATCCCCGAACGGATGGACAATCGGAACGCACCAATCAGTGGGTGGAACAGTATCTCAGGTTCTGGGCTAACGAGCGTCAAGATAACTGGGCGATTCCTACCCATGGCGGAATTTGCTCACAACAATTGGCCCCACGAGACCACAAGGAAGTCCCCATTCTCCCTCATGATGGGATACGACCCACGTGCTGATTGGATCGATAAGCCATCCCCCATCCACAAGTCCTCACATGCCTGCAACAATTCCGAGAAGCGCGGAAAGAAGCCCAGGACCTTATCCAAAAGGCCAATCGCTGTGGATCAAACACCGAGATACGCCCAAATACCCGCAATCAGAGATCAAGTATGGCTGGAAGGGCATCACCTTAGAACCAATCAGCCCACGACAAAGACTCACGGCCAGGTGGCATGGACCCTTCAAGATCACACGAGTATTGTCACCTGTCAACTACGAACTCGAACTCCCCACGCAGTGGAGCATCCACCCCGTGTTTCATATCGATCTTCTCACGCCTTACCGAGAAACGCCCATGCATGGGGAAAACTTCCAGCGCCCACCACTGGATCTAGTGGACGGAGAAGAAGAATACAAAATCGAATGCATTCTAGATCATCGGCATTTCGGCAGGAACAGGAAACTCCAATACCGTCGTGAAATGGAAGGGTTCTCCGGACTTGGAGAATCAGTGGGTCAACAAGGATGACGTTTTCGCTGACGAAGCCATAGCGGAGTACGAGCGGAGCTCAACGTCCGCCAGGACGCATATAAGCGAACAGGACCACGCTAAGTTTTCACCATCCCTCCACACTGGACTCCTCACTCATCCAGCAATGTCTCTTCCCACTCCTGCCTCTTCGCCGGCCATCGCTGCCAACCTCCGGGGGGTCCTTCACCCACGAAGAACTCCGCAAGGCCGTCGACAACCTCGCCACCATCGAAGACCTCGACAACCCCAACACCCCCACTACCTACTGGCTCCTCAACGACGACGGCCGGCGTCTCAACGCCATGCCCTACACGCAGGCCGAAGTTAGTCGGCTTCATGCAGCTCTCTGAGACAGTGAAGCTTCCTCACCGGGACCTCTCCCGGTTCGAGTCGAGTACGGGGTCGACCATGGCCAAGAACCCGAACCACTCGACAATGGGAGGAGTGGCAAGTGGTAGCGGAGCGCTGGAGGCAGGAGCAACTAATGATGGCAGTGACAAGGAGAACGCCGCCTCCTAGAGAGGAGGAAGTCGTTCGACGCAACGATGCGCGCCAGATTCAGGAGCAGCCGGAGCGGGAGTTGAAGGAATGGTACCCGAGATGAGCACCCGTTCATAATCTCCACCACCGACTCTGACAACCCCCATGCGAAACCCCCATACACCTGGCAAACACGTGGGGCCGCCCCATCTACCGAGGCGCCTGGTGCATCGACACCCCATCCTCATCTCATCACAGCGGGCGGTGCTGAATCGCCGTCTTTCCGACTCTCGCTTCGCACCGTACGGTTACGTCCCACAACCGTGGCGAGAAGTTCGTTCACTTCACCCATCACCGACGCCCAAGGTGTCACTACCCAAGCCCCGTACGTCCAGGTCATCATGACCGCGGACCCCATCGTACTCGCTCTTGCCGCGGACAGCGACAAGACCTTCTCCAAGCCACTGTACGCTGAGCCTCAAGTCCGCGAGAGGGGCAAACCCCACTACGGCGAGCTCGAGGTGCAAGCCCTCGCCATCGGACACGCTAATCAACACCGCCTTGACACAGTGGTCGGCGAGTTGAAGGATGTGGGGCTCAAAGCTGAGTTACACAGATTCCGCGCGCTCAAACGGGAGGCTGAAAGAATCGAGCAGTGCCTCCACGCCCTCTCACAAGCCCTAGGCGGCATTCAAGGCAATGTTGCGCGCTCCAAGTTCCGACTGATGGCGGACATCCACAACCGGGTGGACTCGGTGCAGGAGGGATGGATCGGTGGGATCAGGACCCCTCGGCGCCGTGGTCGTCGCGGCTGAAAAGGGGGGTGATTGTCATGGCACGCGCGAAGTGGACTCTTGCTTACGGTGATGACCCCTTAGTAAGACGTAATGTGTCATGGACTTAGTCGATCAGTCAGCAGTAGTACAGTATCACATGCTGATGTGGCATGACTCATTCATAGGATAGCGATAGTAGGGTTCGAGCTACTTTAGCTATTCATCGCACGGATTGGAGAGGAGCTTTAAAGTGTCCTCGTACATGTATAAATAGTGGCTCGATAAGACCAAGATACGCCATCTTGGTCTTCTTCAATCACCACTTCCTTCTCATCTCTTTCACGTGTGATTCACTTGCCTCTTTGTGCAAGTCGTCTTATCGATCGTCAGATTACCTAGTGGCACGACTTGCCCTAGTGTACGGTCAGATCACGTGCCTATAAGCGCCGTGTATCTCGTGATCTGGTCACGTGACCCCGCAAGAAGATTTCCGCTAAGTCGTGAACGCCCTTTCACAGTCCAAGTCGGACTAACGCTAGTGGTGGCATTGCAATACACCTTAAGATAGGTTCTTGTACAAAACGCTCCTTGAGCTTATCAAATGCAGCCTGCTGCTCTGAATGCCAATGCCATGGAGTGTCCTTCTTCGTGAGGTCGTGTAAGGGTCGGGTGATGGCTGCAAAGTCCTTAATGAACCGATGATAGAAGTTGGCGAACCCAATGAACGCTCTAACCTCTTTAAGCATTGTGGGTGTTGGCCACTCCCTTACTGCAGAGACCTTGCCAGGGTCCATCTGCACTTCTCCAGGACGGATAATCATCCCTAAGTACTCCATTTCTTGTTTCTCGAATTTGCACTTCTCAGGTTTGAGATAGAGGTCGTAGTCTCTAAGACGTCTGAGCACCTCGCGTACTATCTGGCGGTGGTGTTCCAAGTCTTGGCTGTAGATGAGGATATCATCCATGTAGACTGCGACTTCTCCTGAGGCGATTAGATCGGTGAAAACAGCGTTCATGAGGGCTTGAAAGGTGGCCGGGCTGTTGGTCATACCAAAGTACATTACTTTTGGTTCAAACAGACCTCGGTTTGTGACTATAGCACCTTTCCATTCGTCACCGGGCTTGATGCGAATGTTGTGATAGCCCCATCTTACGTCAAACTTTGTGAAGTACTTGGCTCCCTTCAGCCGATTAACAATGTCGGCTGCAAGTGGAAGTGGATAGTGGTTCTTGATGGTAATCTTATTGAGCCGCCTATAGTCCTGCACTAGACGTAGCTTTCCGTCTTTTTTCTTTATGAAGAACACTGGTGAGGCCATCGGTGACTTAGATGGGACCAGGTATCCTTTAGAGATGTGCTCTTGCAGGAACTTATCCAACTCTTCTTGTTCATTAACCGACATGGGGTACGACTTGACCTTCCAGTGCTTGACTGCATCTGGTTCCAAGGCTATGGCGTGATCCCATGGTTGGTGTTCAGGGAGCCTCTGGGATTCCTCCTCAGAGAATACTTTTGCGAAGTCTCTGTAGTGCTCTGGCACCATTTCTTCGAAGGTTTTCTTAGGTTTAGTGGCTGTAGCTTTCTCGGCAATCTGTTGCGAGTATGTGAAGCCTGCTAAGCAAAACACTTCGTCTTGGGCCGTGTCGAGCACTTTCTCCACAAGGAGACAGCGGCGTTCCATACGGTTCGCCATAATGCGCGTCACCTCTACCTCCAACTCTGGTTGCGCTATTTCAGCGGTTGAGTTGAGGCACATAGTGCCTTCCTACCAATCTATGTTGGGATTCCTTAGTCTTAGCCATGGCAGTCCCAAATGACATCCTCTGGGCCTAGTGAAGTGACTAAGAAGTCGTGACTATCTTCAGTAGGGCCGACTTTCAGAGTGAGTCGAACTTTGTGGGTGATACTGCCTGCTTCATTGAGCATCCCGTCTATGTTATATAGGGTGATGGGATGCTCTAGAGGAACCTGCAACATCTTATGGCGGTCAGCGTACTTTTTGTCTAGGAACAACAAAGTTGCCCCAGAGTCTACCATTGCTGCTACTTTTACAGTACGATGACGTCCTTTTAAATACACAGAAATATGAAAATGTGATTTTTTATCTTTTGTTTCAGGAATAATAGTAGAAGACAGTGCTGCATCAGAAATCATCACATGCAGCGCTGCTTCGAGAGAAAGTGGAGCAACAGGAACACTACTAATATTGTTCATCTCCGAGGCAGATGTAGATGTGGAGGGACCAGAAAGACAAGAAACGGAACCGACACTACTATCTAACTTACAGGCAGAAACTGTGTGAGTACGAATTACAGGAAATGAGTCCGAAACACGAGAACATATGGTACAGGTACATAAGTCCGTCTCATCTACTGTTAAGGGGCCGGTCGCAGCTACACGCAACCCCTTAATCAAAAAGCCACCTTGAGAGCTTCCAACTGCTCTTGCTGGCGGGTTACCATCTCCATCAATTTGGCTACGTCTGCCTGTGACGTCTTTGCCAGAGTGGTGCTTGGTAAAGTGGCAGCTACCACAGTACTTGTCGAGGATGGTGGGCTCGGGGATTCCGTGGTAGTGGCTGCCACTTTGGCCTTCCCTGGTTTCCCCATTTTCTTGAGCTGGCAGACGGTGGACCGGTGTCCAGCCTTTTGACAGTGGTTGCACACGTCCCGCTCGTGGTTTCCATCCTTTTTTACATGGTCAGGTGATCCACACCCGTAGCACTTTCCCTTCATCCAGCTCTGATATTCAGCCTTTGTTTTGAATATGTCCCCTTTCTTCTGGGTGCCTTGCTGACGCGTGGCGTCGACTTGCATGGCATTAGGGTCGGGGGACGAGGTTTGATTTGTCGAAGTTGGTTTCCTGGACTTCTCAGCTCTTCGCTGGCACATACGCTGATCAATGGTCTGCGCCGACTGCTTGAGCTCTTCGTATGTTTTGTAAGGCTTCTCTGACCAGGCCAGGACGTCTTTGATGTCCTCGTTGAGTCCATCGTAGAAGCGGGTGCGTAGGTCCTCTTTGGACCACCCTGTCTGTCCTGAGTACTGCTCAAATACCGACATGTATTCCGAGACTGGCTTCTTTCCTTGTTTTGTCTTTTTGAGTTCCTCGCGTGCTATCTCTTGCATGTCGAGGGGGCTGAACCTGTGGTTAAACTCCTTAACAAATCCTGCAAAGGTCCCGCCAAATGGAGTTCCACCTGCGTTGGCCTGTTCCAGATATGGGAGGGCCCAGGTTTTTGCGTCTCCTTCCATCAAGTTAAGAACAGCCGCTATCCAGCAGTGTTCATCTGTATACCAACTACTTGTGGTGGCATCCCACATATTCATAGCGTCCCCTGTGGATCCCGCCCAGTTGCGGAAGGTGGCAAGGAAGTGACGGGCATCTGTAGAGTTGCCTTTCCTGTCCCAGGCTTTGGGACAGGCCACTACTTCCTTCTGTTTTCCTGATGAGGGGCGACTCAAGCTAATGGTCACTTGCATTGTTAGGTCTGCGACCTATTGCGTGAGCTGGCCCATGGCGAGGCCCAGTTGATTGATGAGTGCCAAGCAGTCATCAAGGGTAGGTGGCGGGGCGGGGGCTGTGGGGGTAGTCGAACTTCCGGGCTGACTCATGTTCTCCAACTGTTTTTCTCTTTCTTCTCTGTCCGCCTTGTCTTGTGCCTTTCGAAAATTCTCTAGTAAGAGTAATTGTTCGTCTGGTGAGATCTCGTCCCAATCTTCTATCTGGGAGATGAACTGTTTCTCTTGTTTAGTGGGAGGAGGGAGGGCGAATTTCGAGCGAGCTCCTTGAGGATACTGAGCTTGTGCTAGACGAGCTGTCTGTTTCCCCTTGTGAGGAGCCACATTCGTATGGGGGGGCAGAGGGAGGTGAGGGATTAGAGCTGCGGCGGCTGCTACAAGCTCTGGGACAGTGAAGTCTGTACCGTCTACTAGGTACTGGAAGCCGTATAGTTCAAGGAGTCCGTTGACAAAACCGGGCTCGTGATAGATCGCCTGAACGTATTGTTCAGTGAGGTTACGTGGGGGATGTTCTAGCTGGAAGGTCTGAACTCGGATATTGACACCATCTTCGTCTATGAAGCTTTTGCCTGACTGGGCAAGTGTCTCGTTGGAGGAGGAGTGGGTGGAGTGGAACGACTCGGCCGATAAGGTGCGGGAGTGGGATGTAAAAATGAGTGAAGGAATCCAGTCTTGTTCAGACTGGGAATCCTGATGTACGTGAAGCGATGCCAAAGCAGAGGCTTGAGTCTGGGGTGGTGTGATAGAAGCTTGTCTCCTCCTAAAGAGACAGCGTAGACGGGTGCAAACGTTCTCGAATAGACGAGGCAGTGTGGAAACGGGATAGGTGGATTAAAGATGACGTGTTACGATGAGCACGAAACGCTAACTCAAAGATGATAGGAGAGTCCGATCAAGCAAGACCAATACACAGTGATTGTTTCACACTGCGCAAGGCTGCGGCAATAACGGAACACTCAGGAATGGGGTAGGGATATGTATAGAGCCACAAGGCTGTCTGCCTCAGTCTTCTCGACCTGTTGGCTGCCTCTCACGCTGAAGCGCTCTCAAACTTTTCTGTTTACTATGTGTACAGCTGTCACAGGCTAGGCCTGGCTGGCTTCTCATCCAACTGCAGCTTATCTGGCGTGGTGACCAGTTCTGCAGAGGGTACCCAAACGTTCCACTGAACTCAGATGGAATGCCTATAGGCAAGCACAATCTATGCCGACTTTACGGACACTAGAATTGTACCACAATAGCGCAGATTCTGCTTATGGAGGTCCACAGGCAAAGAGTGAGGTGGGTAGTACAAAGGACTGATGGTCATCAACCACCTGGAGGGAGTAATGGAACTGGTGAGTGTAATAGGGCTCAGGAGTGTGAAAGGAACTTGTCCTAATGTAGCAGTGTGACTGCCGTGCTACGTTAAGCAAGGCGAAGGTAAGTGATGAACTGAACTGGTGACACACCCAACTTAACGCGGAGACAAGTCACGCGCTAGATGTGCTGTCGACGTGGAGGGCGTGGAACGTGTGAGACTTTATACAAGCCTCAAACCACAGATATCACACGGCGGCACACTGAGTGGAGAACCAAGAGGACAAGTTTTAGATTTGATGGAGTATGGGAAGTACAAGGGAATACGCACCTGAGTGGAGAACCAAGAGGACAAGTTGGTTCCACTCAGGACATTACAGGAGGGTTTATATACACTACTGTGG
Organism: Lactarius hatsudake; assembly: GCA_024734325.1. Lineage (NCBI taxonomy): Eukaryota > Fungi > Basidiomycota > Agaricomycetes > Russulales > Russulaceae > Lactarius > Lactarius hatsudake. Next base: position 203,408 of record JANSJP010000108.1, on the reverse strand, counting down.
CTGAGCTTGAACTGAGTCTAAACACTATTACTAAGTGTACAGTAAGACTCCTTGACTCAGGAGCTGACACGTCGTGTCTATTAATAGTGCATCTTATTGTGCTGACTGATGCACATGTCATCGCGCTTATGAGCGGCTCCACTTTGCTGAGTAAAACCTAATACAGCAAGTAAGCGTATACTACTAATCATGACGTATGTACGTTCTAGATCCTTCTAGAGTCTTCCATCTCCTTCCATCCAATCAAAGCTTAACTAAACGTATAAAGGACTCTTGTCCCACGGTCACGTGCACATGGGTGGCAGCCCGTGTGACTGACTTGTTATCAGTACTTTAGCCCTTTATATCTTCGCCAAATAAATGCGTAAAATATGCAAAAATAAGGGAAAATAGTACGCGTCCGTGACACAAGCCTGGCAGCATCACAGCACACTCAGACAGGAGAGATGAGGGATGCGAGAAAGGAAGGGATAGACTCGGATAACTCAATGAGCTCACTAAGGACGATTCAAGAGATGTATTGCACCAAAGGCACTATCAGTGTGTCACTGGCAAGGCAGCCTAGTGATGGCAGTACAATGGGTGGTATAATCCAAGAAGTCAAGCTTAGGTCTTCAGCGACCATAAGCCACTCTACTTATACAAGTCCAAGGAGGTTTGAACCCCAGCTTGGAACTCCGAAACACTAATACAGGGATCCTAGGAATGAGTCACAACGAGTCAGAGATAAGCAATCGGCCAATGGCAGTAGGGCGCAAAGGCATGAGTCAGAGATAAGGAGACACGAGTCATACAGTCAGGCACAAACCAATCAGGAGACAGTATCATATCAGAATCAAGGCACAATCAATGGAAACATACAAGTCACAAACACAAGGCAGGGCACGAGGCAGTCTGGGCCGTTCCAGGCACAAGCTCATCTGGAACCATCTGGTGTGGGTCTAGCCAGGTCACGTGATGGGCAAGCGGCTTTTGAGCACTTCTGGGTTCATAGTAGGGAGTGGGTGACTTAGCGGATAAGCGGTGTTCTGTCACCAATTGGGATATCTCCGCCTCTTCATCATCAGAGTTATGGGCGGTTCTCCTAATCGCAGTGTTGTGGGTGGCAGTGTGGCGTATCCGAGGGTTGCCAAAAGGGGCATCTGTAACAATTGGGCTGTTGTATCAAGTCTGTTTGGATGGTGTACATGGGTTCTACTTGGGTGGTTGTCATCTCTACTGGTGAGCGAACGATAATGTGCTCAGCTTGTATCAGGTCGCTTAATGTGATTCCAGTGGCTAGGTTTGCTAATTCTTCCTGTTCTTTGGCATTACTTGTGACAGATGGTCTTCTTCTGATTCTTCGTTGCTTTGGCCAGATGTTGATTCTTCTTTGTCTGTAGTGCTTGCGATGGTTGCACCATCGATCGGTCCTGCCTGTTGGTAGGAACTACTTCACTCTCAAGGATGTCACAATGATATTCACGAGTTGTTGGTCTGACTATGGTTTGTACTCCTGCGTTGTTTGTTGCCAGTATACACCAGCAAGTATGTTCGAAATTAAACTCAACTGGGTAATATCTACTCAGCTGATTTGGGAAGTTGACGAAGTACCCAGTTTCTCCTCTGTGTGTCCTCTACCTGGCGGCTTTTAGGTAGCGAGTGGGGATGTTCCATTCTCCTCTGGCAGTGATAGTATATGCTTGGACTTGGTTCCAGCCCCACCGATCTGATGTGGTGGTCGCCACTGTGTTGTTCATGCGTATATAGCTTGGTCTTAATGTTGCGTTAGGCTGTCCTAACATTGCTCAACTTGAGCGATAACAGAGTGGCAAGACGAAGCGAGCGACTTAGCAAAAGTCTGTACGTGTCCTCAGTAGGAACACGACTTTGAGTAGCACTGGGGCTAGTTCCACCAGGCGTCCAAGTTGATCGACCACCTCCCTGATGAAGGCGAGGCGGGTATAGAGGGAGAGAAGGTGACTTAGGATTATCATGCAGAGGAGTAGATCTGAGACACAAATGATTCAAGAAGACCAAGCTGAGAAGCTCGGTCTTCACAAAGGCAGGTAGTTATACAGTTGACGAGGAGCTTTGAAGCTCCTCCCGAAAGTAAGACTACTAGTAGCGTAAGTAGCTTGAACCCTACTATGACTGTCCTAGTAATGAGTCACTCGTCCATACTACTAGACATGTGATACTCTGTGAGATAAGAAACCTTGTCCAACACAATGAATGTCCCTGACTAATAGTAGGGTAGTCAGAACCCCATGAACTACTCTGTGCACACTGTGAGTCCAATTGTAACATTAAGACTCAGTTCAGTGATGCACAAGTATCACTTGGTCTCCCTGGGACATGAGGACAATAGTGGAAGCACAGGGCTCAAGCGTAAAGGCGAGCGAAAGAAGGACTCAAGCGCAATAGGCAAGTCAAATGGGGTTCGTGAGGCTAAGACGATGTGGTATTACACAAGAAGTCAAGTCTACCATACAAGCTGGGTAGGGCGTGACTTATATACTAGTACAGGGTGTTTGTACAATGCAAACACATGGCACAATTCTGATGTAACAGTACAAAAGGGGTGAACAAGGGGAATAGTCATATATGATACAAGGAGATTCCACAGGGCGATGCATGTCTCAGAAATGGTCAGCAGATGAAAAGAAGCGTAAAACTGGCCATTGTATTGCCGAGGCACAAGGTGCGGAATGGAAGCCAAGAAACGCAAGAAAGCGGATCGTATCGTAAAAGTACAGTAGACATGTAAAGGGGAACACAGGATGAGAAGAATCGTAACACACTAGCTGTATTCAGTCAAGGTAATGGGTTTAAATACAAGAGAACCAGTAGCTGTGAGCCAAGGTAACAAGTAAGTAAGAGGGAATGTAGTGTAGGAGAAGGGTGGCATGAGAAGCCAAAAGGGAAGCAAGAGCAGCTATGATATTGACATCTTGAAAGGGATATGAGAAATTACAACTGATATGGCAAGCCAGACCAAGACCAAAAGGATCAAAAACAGACAACTTCAGGGCTGGAACCTGAGGGATCCTTACAGCAGTGGTAGTGGATTCCCATGGTGAAAGGTGTTACAATCTCTGACCACACTGACTACTGGGGACCTGGCGCAGGGCCTGGAGAGCCTGCAGGATGCCAGCAGTGGTACATTGGCACATGCTAGGGGAACGGTTCTGGAACGCCCTAGAGCCATGATATCACCAATCACGTGACTGAGGGCTGGGCTGACCTAGACTGATGACGATAGATGGCACAACTGACTGTGTGACCTTTTTAGAAGGTTCCGTGTCTGCGCACAGACCACAGAACCTGAGAGAGCAGACTTAGCTGGGTATGAACCACCTTATGTACCTGCATGTATATATACCTGTACTTGTTTCGTCCTCAAGTCTCTCCAGACTTGAGTTACTTAGCAATACCAGCTAGTATCTTGGGAACCTTGCTCTGCCTTGCTCTAAGCTCCTTTCCACTTATCTTGTGCATCACCATTCTTGCCTTGCCTCTTTGTGTGTGTGCCTTTGACCAATCTCAGTCTCCTTTGTCATCATTGTTGACAATGCCCAAGTCGTCTTCTGCTAAGCCTGCCGCAGGTGCCTTGAACCCTGGACATTGCCCCACTGGTGGCGTTACAAAAGGTGTATGCAGCAACCATGGGCCTGTGTGCAGTGAGATGGAGGTGGGGGCTTGAGGATGGTGACACAGGGAGCACCTCTTGCAAGTGCTGGTTAGATGGCATGGTGAATGCATCATGAGGAGGGAGGCATCCAAGACAAACCCATTCTTCCAGATGCCCAAAAAGTAAATTTTTTTAAGGATTTTCAGCTGACCCCCACCCCTGGCCTTGGGTCATGGAACCATGGCCTGGCCCCCCCTTGCAAATGTCCATGGTAGACATTACATGATCTGGGTGATTGTAATATATATTAGGGTTTATACAGCTCATTGGGAAATCTACACAATGTGGGGTCATATACAGCAGCTTTTGAATATATGAATGTACCTTTCATCATGATCTGCAGGTCTTCCTCTGATCACCCTGTCTGCAGTTAATAGTCATGTGACCTAAGAGTGTAACACAGTGTATGATTTCTATCATGTAGTAGTGTAATTTTAAGTTGAAGAGCTGTACTGTACAGCATGGGTCGCTCACGTTGCTTGCTCCCTGCTGTACAGTACAGCTCTTCAACTTAAAATTACACTACTACATGATAGAAATCATACACTGTGTTACACTCTTAGGTCACATGACTATTAACTGCAGACAGGGTGATCAGAGGAAGACCTGCAGATCATGATGAAAGGTACATTCATATATTCAAAAGCTGCTGTATATGACCCCACATTGTGTAGATTTCCCAATGAGCTGTATAAACCCTAAATTATGGTTTATATATAAACCCTAAGATAGGGTTCAGAGATACAGTAAGTATAGGATTTATGGTAGTCAGGTTGTGCTTTGTGCCATGGTGCCACAGCATGATGCACAATGATGCAGCACTGGGCCACACAGTGAGGGCAGCATGTGTGAGGGGTGTCTTGAATGCCCATTTCAGTGTGACCCTCAAATTTGGTCTTATCTGGATGCGTATGCAGGCATGCATGCAATGACAATGACAATTTAGTGCTTGGAGCTGGCATTTTCTATCTTTTGTAATAAAATTTGGAAAAATATGAACATATTTGAGCAGCTGGCTTTTGAAGAAAGCCAAGGGGTCCTCTGCCAACTCTAAGCAATCCAAGCAATCATTCAGGAGTTAGCTAAAGGGTATCAGCTGACACCCTTCAGCTAATGTCAAATAACTCCAGAATGGTTGTTCAGATCGCTTAGAGTTGGCAGAGGACCCCTCGGCGTTTAAGGAGATCTACCTCCATAAATATTTTCATATTTTTCCGAATTTTATTTCCAGAGATAGAAAAATACCAGCTCCAAGCTGCTGCAACACTAGGCATGCATACACAAAACATTGTTGGAATGGTATTTGATGCACATGTGCACAGAATCTAATCTTATCTATAAGAGATTTGAATACCACATTTACATAGGGGTTTCCAAGATGCTCTGCCATGAACAGAGTGTATAGTCACATGGTTATGCCACTACTTGCTGTGCACATGTTATGTATATTATGTGATGCAGCACTGGCACACCAGGCTGTGGTAAAGGCAGCATGTGTGTGGGCGTCCTGGAAGCACAGTTCAGTGTGACCCTCAAATTTGGATTTATTTGGATGAGTATTCAGGCACGCGTACACAAAACACTTCTTGGGTTATTGGAATTGTATTTGATGTACGCGTGCATTAAATCTAATCTTATCTATAAGAGACTTGAATATCACATTTACATAGGGGTGATTAAAATGCTTTGTCATGAACAGAGTGCATAGTCACATAGTTATGCCACTAGTTGCTGTGCACATGTTATATGTATTATGTGATGCAGCACCGGTATACCGGGCCGTGGTGAGGGCAGCATGCGTGAGGGCGTCCTGGAAGTGCATCTCAGTGCGACCCTCAAAGTTGGATTTATTTGGGTTAGGATCCATGCACGCGTACACAAAACACTTCTTGGCTTATGGAATGGTATTTGATGCACGCGTGCATCAAATCTAATCTGATCTATATGAGATCTGAATGTCATGTTTACACAGGGGCGTCCTAGACGCCATGATATGCACAAGGCTCTTAGTCAGATAGTTATGCCACAGTTGCCATGCACATGTTATATATATTATGTGACACAGAAGTGGCACACCGGGCCGTGGTGAGGGCAGTATGTGTGAGGGCGTCCTGGAAGCGCATTTCAGTGCGACCCTCAAATTTAGATTTATTTGGATGAGTATGCAAGCACGCGTACACAAAATACTTCTTGGGTTATTAGAATGGTATTTAGTGCACGCGTGCATCAAATCTAATCTTATCTATAAGATTCTGTAATATCACATTCACATAGGGGTATTCAAGATTCTTTGTTATGAACAGAGTGTATAGTCACATGGTTATGCCACAGTTGCTGTGCACATGTTATATATATTATGCGATGCAGTACCGGCATACCGGGCCGTAGTGAGGGCAGCATGTGTGAGGGCGTCCTGGAAGTGCGTGTCAGTGTGACCCTCAAATTTGGATTTATTTGGATGAGTATCCATGCACGCGTACACAAAACACTTCTTGGGTTATTGAGATGGTATTTGATGCACGCGTGCATGGGATCTCATCTGATCTATACGAGATCAGAATGTTGTGCTCACACAGGGGCGTCCTAGACGTCATGATATGCACAACACCCGTCTTCCAATCTTCTGACCTGCAGCTTGATCTCACTTGTCAATCCATTGTCTCTCCTCCAAAGTCCACCCCTAGGGGTACTGCAAAGTGCCTCATAACACCCGTCTTCCAATCTTCTGACCTGCAGCTTGATCTCACTTGTCAATCCATTGTCTCTCCTCCAAAGTCCACCCCTAGGGGTACTGCAAAGTGCCTCATAACACCCGTCTTCCAATCTTCTGACCTGCAGCTTGATCTCACTTGTCAATCCATTGTCTCTCCTCCAAAGTCCACCCCTAGGGGTACTGCAAAGTGCCTCATAACACCCGTCTTCCAATCTTCTGACCTGCAGCTTGATCTCACTTGTCAATCCATTGTCTCTCCTCCAAAGTCCACCCCTAGGGGTACTGCAAAGTGCCTCATAGCTGTATATATGGTGTGCTTCATATAGATATCAATGACATATTCCACCATGATCGGGAGGTCCGCACCCGATGCACAATCATATGTAGCAATGCATGAGACATGTGGTATTCTGTACATCATATTCGTATTAGCCATCACTTGTGTAGTGTATGTTTCTCTGTTTCGATATATATGACATAATCCACCATGATCGGGAGGTCCGCACTTGATGCACAATCATATGTGGCAACGCATGAGACATGTGGTATTCTGTACATCATATTCATATCGGCCATCCATTGTGCAGTGTTACGAACTGCCTTGTCTCTCACTGAGCGTCTTCAGACTACTGTACTTTTACGATACGTTCCCGTGATTCGCGCTTCTCGGCTTCCATCCCGCACCTTGCGCCAAGGCGATAGGATGGCCAGTTTTACGCTCTGTTTCGTCCGCTGACCATTTCTGAGGCACGCGTTGTCCCGCGGAATTCCCTTGTACTGCATAAAGCTATTCCCCTTGTTCCCCTTCTTGTACGATCACATCAGACTCGCGCCATGTGTTTGTCCTGTACAAACACCCTGTATTAGTATATAAGTCACGCCCTACCTAGCTTGTACGGTAGACTTGACTTCTTGTGTAATACCACGTTGTCCTTGCCTCACGAACGACCTTCGACTCGCCTTTGCGCTTGAGTCTATATTTTCGCTCGCCGTTGCGCTTGAGCTTTGTCCCTTTACTATTGTCCTTGGTTCCAGGGAAACCGAGCGATACTTGTGCATCACCGAACTGAGCCTTAATCGGCTCGCGCTCTTCCAGTCCCGTTGACTTAACGCGGTACACGTCGTACCTAACGCCCCCGTGGTGGCGTTACATGCAGTGTATCATCATGTATGTTTCATGACAGTATATTTGTTGTACTCTTTATATATTACATCATCTATCATGATCGGGAGGTCTGCAGTCGATGCACAATCATATGTAGCAGAGCATGAAACATGTGGTATTCATCATATCCGTATCAGCCATCCATTGTGCAATGTATGTATCATGACAGTATATATGTTGTACTCTGTGTAGACATCTATGACATGATCTATCATGATCGGGAGGTCCGCACTCGATGCACAATCACATGTAGCCAAGCATGAAACGTTTGGTGTTCTGTACATCATATCCATACTGGCAATTTATGTTTCATGACGGTATGAACATTGTGCTCTGTCTAGATATCTACGACATGATTCATCAAGATCAGGAGGTCCATTCTCGAAGCACAATCCAAGTATGAGACATATATCTCCCATCTGTGTTGCATCTGTTTTGCATCTACTAGTATCAATCGGATACACACTGTACACCCATCTTGGCTTGTCACATCATCTTTCCACACGTATCTACCTGTGTATACCTGTTCTATCCTCGGGGTATCCCGAGACATGGTGTGTATGGGCATGCTTTCTGACAATACTACTGGAATGTATTTAGGTACCTGCGCACTCAGCATAATTGTCCACACATTTCCAGTCTTCCCACCACCCTTGTGTATGTCCCTATACCATGCAGATTGATGAGACCAGCTCCTCTGACAATGGCGGAGAGTCTGAGGTATCACAGAATCAGAGAGAGCAGTCTACTGACCCAGGCTTTTCTATTACTCCTCGAGACGCAGATATATTACAGGAGTATCTTCAAGAATTCCAGGCTGCCGATACAAGTCTTCGCACTAGGATAATTGAGAAAGCCATGGCTCAGCTGTATCTGCTCCGCCCTGCAAGTGCACCATTTGATAAGAAGGTCGCCACTAAGGTAGGCTCCATTTAGATTTAGACAGCAAAGAATATATTGCTTCTTTTACATTTCAGAGAATTCAGAAATGGTTTATAACCACTATGTCCGCCCCAGGCACAAATACATCAAGTTCACTCGCAAATGGTCTGCCAGGAATGCTTTCTATCACCTGCACCGTGATGAGGTCTTGGAGCTTGCAAAAGAGGAGTCTGGGACAGAACCAGGACACTCTGCTTTCTTGGGGGCCCTCCAAGATGCAACCACTACTTTATGGAATGAACTATCTGTTGAGGATCAAGAGGAGTATGTGAATGCTGCCAAGGAATGGTCGGAGAAGACACCACCAAAGCACATTCAGTCCAGGTATGGGAACATGCATCACCTCTGATCAATTTCCCTCATGCTCCTATACAGAATGGCATCCTCTATGCGAGAGCGGATCATCCAAGACTTTCAAAGTCAACTCTATAGGACATGTGGTATTCGTTCCATCGTTCTCACAGCATATGAGGGTGAAGACAACAACCTCAAGGTTGGCTTGTAAGCCATCCAATGATGCATTAATATTACTTGCTGACTGTGGATTGATGTAATCTGATTTCAGTAATGATGTCAGCAGTGTGTTGCAGGATGGAATGGACTTTAGGACATTCTGCACAGACTGGAAGAGTGCCGCCCTCTGGGAGCAGTGGGCTCAATTTGGAAAGAAGTGCTTTGCAAAAGGTTTGGCAAGCTTCTTGTCAAATTGATTGAATACCATTCATATAAATTCCAGAGACTGTTGATACTCCAAAAAAGGACCTCTCAAGGACAATCAAAACCCCAATCCCTATTATATGCAATACAGATGGATGCCCCGAACTTCCCACAGTTGCCATGTCTGATGGATATAAAGCCAAGGTAGTTCAGTCATTGCTCAGGGATTATTGCACTGCACATATCCGTAAGCCGTTCTCTCAATCACTGTGCAGCAATATATGATACATGTGACTTAGGATATGTTACCAGAAAGCCCAAGCTGATCATTCCATGGGGAGCCTTGGTAAAGGACCCATCGTCCTGGATCATTGATGAATGCACTCCAGATCGCTTTGAGTGGAAGGACCCATCCAAGATCCAGATTGGAGAGGTCTTCCGTATTCTGGACCACTGGAGGCACAGACAAGATCGGGGAATTGGTCCCCTGATGTGGGTGCCAACCTCCCCACTCTTTGACAATATAGAGGATCCCCCGAGGCATCAGTGGAGTGTCCGAAATGCTAGAACGCTGCAATCACAAGGATCTGATGAAGAGTATTTTGTTCTTCCAAATAGTCAGGACTCTGATCAGGAGGACAACAAGACTGGTTCTGTTGAGCCTTCAGAAGACTCCAGCAATGATGATTCATCTGACAAGACTGATCCCACCAAGTCTGATGACTCTGATGATGATCCACCTGAGAATGAAATGGCTATGGGCTCTCCACCCCTGCATATGTCTCATGTGTATGATGAAGCCTGTTCTGGTATGTGTGATTGTTATTATGTCCCCCTCAACTGATCCAAGTGTTAACATTGTATGTAGATGATGACAGAGGCTCTGCCTCTACTGGAAGCGAAGGTCTGGGTATGGATAGATCGTCACCAGGTCTGCATCTCATCCACATCACACCCTACACTTCCACTCATTCATCACCATCCAGCCATGGCTGGTCCATCACGACCTCAGGTGCGATGGCAAGGGATGCAAGGTGGCCATCTGCTTCGTATAGGGAAAGGGAAGGAAGTTCTTGAGGAAGCGAAACGAGCTGTCAAGGTGTCAGAGAAGGTCAGGTAAGTGGTTTTTAATACACCCATTCTCAGGATTCTAACCATTCTATAGGAATATGGACACTGGTAGGGGTGCAGCTAAAATTCATCCAGACATCTGGACCCAGAACAGATAGATAGAAATGTGTCCATGGCTATGCTGACGGAGTGTCCGTCTATGTCTACAATAATAGGCCATGCATATGGATACCAACTGATGCGAGATGTATTTTCCAGTTGGATATCCTATCCAGTTATGAGCAATAGGGTATCTGTGCTGGCCCACAATGTGTTCATATACTATTCTTTTTGAATGTGGCTATGTAGAGAGAGTATTGATATATGTCCCCTGAATGCATATGGATGCCCAGTCAATCTGAGGAAGTGTATTGACTGGCTGGACATGTCACCCATTCAAGATGGTCGGGAGGTCCGCACTTGGATGCATCTTTGATCTCTTCAGATAGATAGAAATATATACATGGCTACACTGATGCAGCACCTGTCCATGTTAGGTCCCATGAACTCATATGGATACTCAGTCAATCCGAGGTGTATTTAATTGGTTGGACATGTCACCCATAGAAGATGGTCGGGAGGTCCGCGCTTGGATTCATCTGTGATCTCTTCAGATAGATAGAAATATATACATGGCTACACTAATGCAGCGCCTGTCCGTGTTAGGTCCCTTGAACTCATAAATATTCCCATCAATACCAGGCGTATTTAATTGGTTGGACGTGTCACACATAGAAGATGGTCGGGAGGTCCGCGCTTGGATGCATCTTTGATCTCTTCAGATAGATAGATACATGGCTACGTCAATGTAATGTCCCCTGAACTCACAAAGATATCCATCAATACAAGGTGTATTTAATTGGTTGGACATGTCGCACATAGAAGATGGTCAGGAGGTCCATGCTTCAATGCATTCTGATGTTGATCTCTTCAGACAGATTGAAATATATACATGACTACATTGACAGAGTGTCCATCCATGTTATCAATAATGTGCTCCCTGAACCCATATGAATACCTGTACATATTAGGTATATTGACTGTTTGGACAGTCACACTCCTGACACACTAAGTACTCACCACAAAGTTATCCAATCTCCTCAGACACCCTATGCACTTGTTGCACTATTGATGAATCCCTCTCACATCCATCCAGCAATCCCCTTTGGTATATCTCTATTTTCTTTGTTTCCTGTCACGCCACTCAGGTGTACTACCTAGCATTATATATTCACTGTCCTAGACTTATAATCACAAAGCGGACCCCCCGCTCCCAGCCGGCGCCGGCTGGAGTATCAATCATGTGGGAGTCTCCGATGTCGGCCGATGTCGGCTGAGTATGAATGATAGAAGATTCTCACCGTCGGCTGGGGGTATCAATTATATAAGCCACCACTATCCATTGGCTGCTTGCTTGGGGAACTACTTTGCTTTCTAGGATATCGCACCGATATTCTCGTGTGGTTGGCCTGACCACCGTTCATACTCCTGCGTCGTTTGTTGCGAGTATACACCAACAAGTATGTTCAAAGTTGAACTCAACTGGGTAGAACCGACTCGGTCAGGTAGGGAAGTCAACGAAGTATCCGGTTTCTCCTCTGTGTCGGACTCATTCCCATGACGTTCGCTATCGATTCCGCTTACTAGCCCTCATTAAATCATATCAAATGGGCATCAACTCAAACGACAACAACCACTTCTTGTCTCACAATCACAAACAACCCTAGGGCACTTGTAGGAGACCCACCGTTTGTGCCCGTGCCTCAAGTTGTCATTGATTCAGTGCGTTGACGTAGCAGCTTCTTCTAGAAATGGAATTAGCTGTTCTGTTGCCTCTCACTTCACACTCCGTTCCAGCACTGCTAGCAGCCCCTCCTCTCCTCACCTATGCTAACTCTTTGTCATCGGTCTCGGTGTTCTCAATATGTACGCTGTAGCCCCCAAGACACCGCATCACGCAATTGGCTACATTTTCGCCTGTGACAAATACCCAGCTGCCCGACTTGCTTCTCCCATTTTGACATTGACTCATTGTTGGCTGGGTTTTTGGTGCTTTTCAAGGTAAGTGTTTTTTTCGGGGTCCATGACATTTTTTGCTGACTTTATTGTGGTCACTGTACCTACTTACTCACCCTAACGTAGGTTCCTGAATGCAATATGATACTTGTGGCAATGTTTACAAAATGCGTGGCGACATGTCCAACGCCTGCAAACTGGCAGTGACACCTATCAAGGACGATCGCAAGTCCAGGTACAGCAGTGATAGCGCCAACACCGCGCAGACCTTCGCAGCTTGCACAAAAGTTCAGAATGATTCTGGGCATCAAGAGCAACATTTTCATATCTCGCGAACGCGTGTGTGGCAGCACACGCAGCTGCAAGCTCCCCAGCACTGCCCAAGGAATACACAGCATACTTGGTCCAGGAAGCAGCGCCGCAGCTTGCACACGACCCAGAGCGAGCAGGAGCGGTGACAGCGAAGCATCCTCAAGCCCCGCACCGTCAATAGAAGCCCACACGTCCACGGTGCCCTCGGAAATCAAGCACGAAGTTCCCAGCCCTGCCAGCATTGTCTTATCCGGCACCCGTGACACGGTCTGCGTCTCCAGCGTCACTTAAAGTGTTCGTATCCCTTCCAGCTCCTGTGTAGTCCCGCGCAGCACCCCAAAGTCATCCGGCATTCGTCCCAGCATTCTGAGCACCCCCAGTCGGCGCCTCGAGTCCCACAAGCACCACGTGTGACGAGAAATCGGCTGAGATGGCCGTGAAGTTGTCCCACTGCGCTCTCAACACCGTCCACCAGTGTCATTCCACACCCCGTCTTCAACATTCTTTGCATTTTGTAGGCCCACGCAATAAGCGGCGCAATACTGAGCTCAGCAACAAGCGCATCAGGAAAATATCCAAAAATCTTAGTGGGCTTAGAGTGCTTATTTACTCTAAGCCCTTTCTAAGCCTCTCAAGCAGCTTATTTTCTGCTTAGTGAACTAGTCATTAAGCACAAGTAAAATCTAAGGACACATAAGTTTATCAAGTAGCTAAAAAAGTACAGAATCAAGCAAGTAGAAAAATATCAAGTAGGACTGCTGCCTCTGCCGTCGCCAATCCCGCCGCGTTGCCATTCCCGTCGTCCCCCGCTGTCCCTACCCGCGTCCCCTCTGCTGCCGCTTTGTCACCAGCCACTTCACCACGGTCGTGGTCGCGGTAGTTGACGTGGTTACGGTCGTGGTCATGGTCGCGGTAGTCAAGTGGTCGCAGTTGTGGTTGCATGGCCGTTGGCGTCGTTTTCCGCGCGGCCGACTCGCACCGTTATTGCGCTGTGGTCGTGTCGTTGTTGCGCCGTGGTCGTACCGTCACGCCGTTGTCACACCATCTTCACGCCATCGGTCGGAGTCGTGCGAGTCGTCTTGCGGCTTGCACCACGCCGCGTGCCGCATGCGTCGTCGCGTAGGGCTCGCATCGAAGTGGTGGTGGTGGCTTGCAGTCCGACTCCACGTGTGGGAGTGGTGGTGGTGGGCGTTGATGGAGGTTGGTGGCGGTCACGGTGGACAGAGGCACACTCGACTTGGAAAAAAAAAGGGTCTGGCGGAGGCTGAATCTGGGGTGTGGGAAACGGTGCTCTGCGGTGTGGGAAAGTGTGCCTTGACACGTCGACGCGTCCACTGGCACCCTTCTACTTATGTACTTCAACACTTCAAGCTTCAAGCTTCAAAGCTCAACGTTCAACGCTTCAACGTTTCAACAACTGAACAACTGAACTGGTGCGTTGTTCTTTTCTTTTCTTTTCTTTTTTTTCCTTCTAACTATTCTGCTAATGGTCGTCTTCCAGGTATCGCCTTGCACACGGGCCACCCCCTCTACTCCAGGGAAAACACCGTCGTGGGCACACAATCTGCCACACCACCACGCTCTATCCCTTGGCCCTCACCCCCCCGCCGCGATGTTGGGCTTTGGCCCACTATATTAAGTTCTTTTCTTTCTTTTTTTCCTTCTAACTATTCTTCTAACAATTGTCTTCCAGGTATTGCCTTGCACACGGGCCACCCCTCTACTCCAGGGAAAACACTGTCGCAGGCATGCAATCCACCACACCACCACGCCCTGTCCCTTGCCCCCCCCCTGCTGCGGCGTTGGGCTTCGGCCCACTATATTAAGATAAGTTTTTCGTTTTGTTTTTTCGTTCTGTATCATTTAATCACTTGTGTTACAGACCTGACTCCACCTCGCTGCCTCCGCCTCCACCTTGCAGCACATAACCCCATGGCCGCCGCCTCCAACCCATCGCCATGCACAAGTCCGCCGCCACCACCATCACCCCTTACAGCGTGCAAGAACCGCCGCAACGCCACCCCCACACGGCGCACAACCCCCATCGTTACGACGCCAACACACCAACAACGACGGTGATGCAGTGGTACTGTGGTGGGAACAGCATGGAGGCAGGATCGATGGTGGTGACGTGGCGGCAGCGGGAATGGCAACGGTGGCGTGTCGGGAGCAGTGGCAGCGGCGGTGGGAATGGCAGCGGCGGCGTGTCAGGAGCAGTGGTAGTGCAGCAGGGATGGCGGCGGCGGCGGGAATGACGGCGGTGGGACTCCTCTGTATATTATTACTTGTAGATATTGTAACCCTATGAAATAAAGTTGATTTTTCTGTATTTTAAAAGCTGTGTGATAATCAGATTGCTTAGTTGACTTAAGACTGCTTATACCAAGGCTTATATTTGTGTTGAGCCTGGTGGAGCCTGCCCAAGAAAGAGTCCAAGTTGAAATAAGCCAGACAATAAGGTCAATAAGCTGCAATTAAGTCAAGTTCAGAGCGAGGCTTGACTTAATCCAAGCAGGGTCAGGCTTAGCAAAATCTGGCTTTAGGTTGCTTGAAACTGTTGTTAAGTCATATTAAGCACTGTTAAGGACCATTAAGAAAAATCAACATTTTCCTGATGAAGCTAGGTAGAGCACGACTTATATACTAATACAGGGTGTTTGCGAGTCGCAAACATATGGCGCGATCCTAGGATACTGGTCCTAGAGAGCTAACAAGGGGAGAGTACGAATATGGAACAAGGGAATTCCGCGGGACAACGCGTGCAACAGAAGTTGTCAGCGGGTTCTGGAAGTCGCGCCACGGGGCGTCGGAATGGTCGTACGGTGGGTGCGAGCTAAGGGCCGGAAAGCGTATCGAACCGGATCATATCGTAAAAGTACAATGAATACGCAGAAAGAAGGAAAGACATAGTAGGGAGGCAAAATCGTAACATTACCCCCCCATCAGACTTGGAGTCGCCATGACTTCAACTAGTCACTGGTATAAGTGTAGTCCTCTTCGGCAGGTACGTTCGACGGAATGGGAGATGGAGTGCGGGGGTAGATGTGATGACGGAGAAACATGAAACGCCTGTGCTCACCGCAGTCCCGACACTGCTCGTACATCGGGCATTTAATCTCCTCGTGCCTCGCGTCATGCCGCAGACACTTGCCGCACCACCTGGGGCGACTGTCTGGGTCAACGTACGCGGGGGACATGGGGGAGAGCCTGCGAATAAGGCAAGTGTTAGATCGGTGGACTCGGCTACCGCACCACTTGCACGGTTCGCGTTCTCGTCGGTCCGGGCACTGAGCCACCAAATGCTCGGTGGACTTGCACTGAAAGCACTTACGTTGCCGCTGGCGGCCTTCTCCTTGAAGGCGCGGCATTTCGCAAGGTCCTCCGAGACGTGGGGGAAGGGGGGGTCTGCTCGGGTGTTCCCCTGGGGCGCACCGGCTTCGCATGAAGCTCTGCGTATTTGTTGGATATAAGGGGGATGGCCCGAGCGTACTGCAGTCGCTTGCGCACACCAGCGAGATCCATGTCGAGCCCGAACTCGTCCTTAGTCAGCTCAGACTGGAGACGCCAGAGGTCTGATGCCCGCGTCTGTATTGCGTCCCTGTGCACCAAACACTCACGGAGGCGGGATACCTCAGCGTGAAGGCAGGGACTTCGCAGCTCTGCGAGCACCTCGTCAAGTACGATGGCGCGGGGGTCGTGAGGGTGGAACATGTCTAGTTGGTTGTTGGTGATGTGCTGAGGGAGCTGGTCGCCGTATACCGAGTTGAGGAAGACCTGCGAGATGTAGCAGGGGTTGCCTTTCCCCATGGTTCCGACGACCTCCTGATAATTCTTTCGATAGTAGATGAAGCAGGCAGTTTGTAGTGGGCAGTCAACTCCACCGATCAAGAGTGGGAAGAAAGAAGGGGAGGTGGGGTCGTTGGGAAAAAAGGGGAGACCGGGGTTGACTGCGTCTTCCTCTTCGTCCTCATCATCGAGGAGAGCGAGGGCGGGGTTTGGCTCGGCGACGCGTAGTTGGGGGATGGGCATAGGAATGTGGTCAATCCCCGCGGGGAATTGTGGGGTCGAGACATGGGTCGCGTCGATCATCGACGGTTCAAGGGGGGGTGGTGGTGTAAGCGAGTACAGGACCGGCACATCATGCACGATGACAGGCGTGTCGACAGGTGGGGGTGAGGCTGGTGAGGGTTGGATAGCCGGGACAGTGGGGAGGCTAGGTGGCGGTGTCGGAGTGGGTGGTCTCTCAAGCTTAGCAAGGGCTTCCGAGATTAAGGCGAGGACAGGGGGCGGAGGTGAGCTAGGGACTACTGAGTGCAGCGTGCTACTGTCTGTGTTGGACAGGACACCAAAGTCCTGTGATGGTACGGTTAGATTCTCGAGGATAATCTCAACGGGGCGGCACGCAGGAATGGTAGAGACAACAGGGGTGGAGGTCATGGTAGAAGTGGGGATGGGGAGTGATGGGCGTTGAGGGGACGTCATTTATATCTTTCGTCCAGCCCCATCGGCAGTAGGATTTAGGTGATAGAAGTCAGTGAGAAGTTCCGAGGCGTGCCGTACGTTCTCGAGTGGCTCCCACGAGCTGTCGCTTATGGGGAATCCTTTCCATTGAACTAGGAATTGAAGTTTGTACCCTCGTCCGTGCAGCCTCGACTGCAGAATGTGCTCCACTTCGAACTCTTCTTCTCCATTGATGAGGTCAGGTGGAGGTCGTGTGAAGTTTGCGCCATGTAGTTCCGTCTCCTTGTATGGGGTGAGGAGGTTGGCATGGAATACGGGGTGAATCTTCCATGTAGCGGGGAGTTCCAATTTGTAAGAAACGTCCGATAGAACCTTCTTAATGCGGAAGGGTCCGTGGCGCTTCGGGCCAAGTTTGGCGGTTGGATAGAAGGTTCGCAGATTTGTTCCTTCTAGCCAGACCTGGGCTCCTTCCTGATACGGAACGAAGCGCGTCTTTCCTCGCTTTATCATCAAGTCTTGCGCATGCTTAATGCAGTCTTGCGCGTGTTGTCGTCTGATGACCACCTCTTCTAGGCACTGTTCGATGGATGGGGATGTTGTAGGCTTCGGCGTCCACATGGTGCGTGGTTCCCAGCCCATGATGAGGGAAAAGGGGGATTCTTTTGTGGTCGCATTTGGCCACGTGTTGTGCGCGAATTGCGCGACTGGCAATGCCTCGGCCCAGTTGTCCTGCTGCACATTGCTCCAGTGTCGCAAATACTGCTCCAGCCACTGATTCGTTCGTTCTGATTGTCCGTCTGTTTGTGGATGGCAGGCAGAGGAGATGTTTTGACGGATACCGAGGACCTTACAGAGGTTTTTCATAAATGCGGAGGTAAAGCGGGGGTCTCGGTCTGTGATAATCTTCCGGGGGATGCCGTAATGCGGATACACGTGGTGCAGATAGAGTCGCGCTACTCCCTCTGCGGTTATTGACTCGTGACAGGGGATGAAGATGGCTGCTTTTGAGCAGTCATGGTCTGTGATTGTCAGGATGGAGTCGTAACCGTTGGACACTGGGAGTTTTGTGATAAAGTCCATGGCCACGACTTCAAAGGGTTCGGCGTCTGGATCTGTGGTGATGGGGAAGAGGTGTGGTTTTTGTCGGTGCGTGTTGATTTTGTTGGCTTGGCATGTTGCACAACCTTTGACGTAGTCTTCCACGTCTTTGCGCATGTTGGGCCACCAGTAGTCGCGATGGAGGAGTTCAAAAGTGTTTGCGATTCCGGGGTGTCCCATGGCGGGAGTATCGTGGAAAAAGGTGATTACCCCCCGTTTAAGATCGTTGTCGCCCACGACAACCAAGGCATCGCCTTTCCACCACAGCCCCCCTACCTTCTTCAGGTTATGGGGTTCAATCCAACATAATACGTCCTTCTCATCGAGGTTCTGCGAGATTTGGGTCCAGATGTCCATGTCGTGCATTGACATCTCCATGGTGCGGATGAATCGTTCGGTGGGGAGGACGATTACGTTGTTGTTGTCCTCTTCGTTGACTATGTAATCCGCTCGCCGTGACAGGGCATCTGCGCGACCGTTCTTTACCCCGGAGATGTGCTTCAGTACGAAGTTGTACTCCGACAGTTCCAAGAACTCACGCGCCACTCATCAACTAATTTTCCGTGGCTCTTTCCAGTACTGAAGGTTGGCATGGTCGGTGTGGATGATGATTTTGTGTGGGGAGCTGATGAGGTACGTTCGCCAAGCCCTTAGCGCTTTCACGACTGCCAGTAGTTCTTGGTCGTAGATATCGTAGTTGCGCTCCGCCGAGCTAAGTGACTCTGAATGGAATGCAACGGGGTGCAGTTTTTGGTCTGGGCCTAGTTGATTTAGCACGGCTCCGATGGCTACATTCGAGGCATCCACTTCTAGCTCGAATGGTTTCAGGAGGTCGGGGAATAATAGTGTGGGTTCGCGCCCGATACACCGTTTGATGTTTGTAAACGCGTCCTGCTCGTCTTGTCCCCAGCGCCACGGTGTGTCCTTATGCGTGAGGTTGTGAAGCGGTCGTGCCAGTGAGGAGAATCCTCGGATAAATCGGCGGTAGAAGTTACAAAACCCGAGGAACGCGCGTACTTCCCGAAGGGTCTTTGGGGCTTGCCACTCCTGGATGCCCTGTACTTTAACGGGGTCCATACGCAGGTTCCCGTGGCCTATAATCAGCCCTAAGTACTCCACTTCAAGGACCTCGAATTCACACTTCTCCGGTTTGATATATAGATCGTGCTCCTCACATAGATGGAGAACCTCGTGAAGCACAGCGCGGTGGTGAGGGTAATCGATGGCGGTTGCTATCAAGATGTCATCCATATAGACGATCACCTCGTTGGTGAGGACAAGGGGTCGAAAGATGGTGTCCATCATTTCTTGAAATGTCGAGGGCGAATTCGTGAGGCCAAAATACATAACTAGGGGTTCGTAAAGCCCCTGGTTAGTTTTAAACGCAGCCTTCCACTCGTCTCCTTTGTTGATTCGTACGTTGTTGTAGCCCCACTTGATGTCAAGCTTCGAATATAGGCGTGCTCTGCGTATTCGATCTACTAGTTCAGGGATGAGGGGAAGGGGGTAATGGTTTCGAACGGTGATCTCATTCAACCGTCGATAATCTTGTACAGGGCGTAGTTTGCCATCCTTTTTCTTGATAAAGAAGAATGGCGATGCATAGGGTGACTTTGATGGACGTATGTACCCCTTCTCTAGTTGTTCTGTGAGGAACGTCGTGAGTACCTCTTGTTCGTTTTGTGCGAGGGGATAGACCTTGCAGTCGAGTGCGGCGGGGGCGTTAGGCAACAGGTCAATAGCGTGATCCCAAATACGCAACGGGGGGAAGCGATGGGATGCTTCCTCGTCAAATATTTTACGGTGACGATGATATTCTTCTGGGACCATTTCTTCGAACGTCTGTCGCTCCTTCTTCACTGCTTCTCGTTGTGCTAACTCCGACGCAGTCATCGTCTTTCGCAAAAATGCGATCTGGGGCTCACACTCGTCGTCCATGAGCTGCTCCCACGCTTCCTCGTCAAGTTCATACGTCTCCAATGCCCGGATGGATGCCTCCATGGGCATGGCTTCGTCTGACAAGTGAAGACTCGAGACTACAACTGGTTGAAACTCCTCGTTCAACGTCGCATCTCCCCACTTGATACCCGGCTCAAAAGCCGTAAACCAAGGGTATCCTAGGATGACTTCGTCCCTTCCCAAGTTCGTGACCAGGAAGCGAAGCGTCCTCTCCTCCTTTCCTGTCTTTACGGTGAGGTCCGTATACTGAGTGATGGTGCCATCTTGGTTATGGGTGCCGTCTACATTCCAGATGCGGATGGGGTGAGTGACATCTCTTGTCCCAATCTGGAGTCGTTTAAGAAGTGTGGAGCATATAAAGTTATCTGTTGCTCCCGAGTCAATAAGGACTTGTCGTTCGGCCGTTGCGTGTGCAGATTTAAATAAGACTGGGATTCACATGGATCGATATCTGCTAGTGTACACGTTTAGATTTAAAGCTCTAGCCCAGGCCGCCGGGTTCAAGCATCGAGAAAATCCTCTCTTCCGAATAACTTTTCGACCATGAGGTCGCGCACTTCCTGTGACTGTGCCTTCATCGCTGCGATCTGTACGTCTGCCTGCTCCTCATTCGAAAGGATGCGACTAGCTGATACGGCGACAGTACTGATGGTGGGAGCTGATATGTTTGCAGCTGGGGGAGGGGGGAGCGTAGTTCGCGAGGAACCGGCGGGTAGCGCCACGGCAGTGCTGGTTGCAGCCACGCGCATGCCTTTTTGTGGGCAGTTACGCGAGATGTGCCCTTGAGCACGGCATCTAAAACATCGTCCCTCCTTCTGAAGTTGGACTTTGTCGGTATCAGTAAGGGCCACGGAGGCTCGGGCGCGTCCAACATCCATGGCGTTTGGGTCGCGCGTTCTGTTAAGGGCTTGGACCCACTGCTCTCGGCTGTGTCCCCCCTTTCAATTACGCGATGGCTTGTTCTTCCCCAGGTGATCCTTCAAAATAAGGTATTCAGCCTGCTGAAGACAGGCTGCCGCCTTCCACTGCTCCCAATTGACAGGGTGTTGGAAGCGGATAGCGTTAACGACTAACTGGTTAGGTAATCCGTCTTGGAAGATGTCGAGGGTCGTGGCTTCATCGGGGTTATACCCAGCCTTGATAACAAGGTTTTCGAAAGTGGCTATGTACGTGTCGATGTCTTCGCCCTTCATAGTGAGGGTCTGGAGTGACTTGCAGGCGTTGGTGCGTTCTGCTGAATCGAAGTAGGCGGCCACAAATCTGTCTCGTACGGTGTTCCATAGGACCATGTTTCCACGATCCACTCTGTTGGCTACTTGTTCGTTGAGCCATCGTGCCTGCTCCGCCACCCAGTCGTCAACAAGAGGTCCTCTAATGTAGGAGAGGAAGGTCATGGCGCGCGAGGAGGGGATCCTGAGTTGGTCGACATCCGGATTCATTCCTTCATAGAGGTCGAATGCGAGTAGGAAGGCTTTACTTTTGTCCCTTACTCCCGTGAATTCTGGGGGAGGGTTTCCTCCTAGTCTTCCATGACCTCCGGGTGCAATTATCGGAGCGGCTCCTACTGGCGCGGCACCTCCCGCGCCACCGCCAGCACCACCGCCTCCAGCGCCACCTGCCGGGGGGCCGCTGGGCGGTACTGGGGCTCCTCCTCCTCCCGAGCTAGGGGCTCCTGAGGGTCCTCCTCCACCCCCAGTCCCACCGCTGGTGAGTGTCGTGCTAGCTGAAGCCTGTTGTTGGGTCTGTGACATCGCGTAGGATGGGAAGGCGGTGATGGGTAGATTGGTAGTAGGGACGGGTGCACTTGGGGAGTCAGGGTCTGGGCTGTCGATGTCGATGCCACTAGTAGTGCGGGTTTTAAAAGGGCCTACTCCAAGTGCGGGAGGTACGATGCTAATGGTGTACCAGCTCCCTTGCTTCGGTGAGTAATCGATGTATGCCCACTGACGGATGTCGTCAAGATAGTGAATTTGTCGGTATTTCTGTGTGTTGGGGTGGAAAAGGAAGTATCCTTCAACTCCGTCGTGTTCTGCCCAGACTGCAGTTCCTTTGACTTTGTCAGAGAGTTCGTCGGTACTGTAACGTTCGATGTATTCGGCCTGAAACCAAGACTGGCTGCGACTGGACGTCGCCACTGTGAGAGACTTGACTTAATGTAACGCCACCACAGGGGCGTTAAGTACGACGTGTACTTCGTAAGTCAATGGGATCAGAAAGGCGCGAGTCGGTTAAGACTCAGTTCGGTGATGAACAAGTACCACTAGGTCTCCCAGGGACACTAGGGTAGTAGCGGAAGACAAGGCTCAAGCATAAAGGCAAGCGGAAGCGGGGACTCAAGCGCAAGGGCGAGTCAAACAGGGGTCGTGAGGCAAAGACGATGTGGTATTACACAAGAAGTCAAGTCTACCGTACAAGCTAGGTAGAGCATGACTTATATACTAATACAGGGTGTTTGCGAGTCGCAAACATATGGCGCGATCCTAGGATACTGGTCCTAGAGAGCTAACAAGGGGAGAGTACGAATATGGAACAAGGGAATTCCGCGGGACAATGCATGCAACAGAAGTCGTCAGCGGGTTCTGGAAGTCGCGCCACGGGGTGTCGGAACGGTCGTACGGTGGGTGCGAGCTAAGGGCCGGAAAGCGTATCGAACCGGATTGTATCGTAAAAGTACAATGAATACGCAGAAAGAAGGAAAGACATAGTAGGGAGGCAAAATCGTAACATATATGGTGTGTGACCATTTTGGGTCCTTGGCCGTCAATCCAATCTTGCTGCACCCACCAAATCTGCCAGTCAACTGGAAAGAGTCAAAACATGAATAAACTAGTACCCTGAACCATCCCTGATCACTAGAGAACGCGTCTAAGACGCACAGAATTGTTGGGGTGTGAAGCAGCACATGAGCACATGTGAGTGCGCAGGCCTCTGCGGGGTGTGAGGTGCCATAGGTAGGCCTGTGGCGGTCGTAGTCACACCTGTGTCGAATGGGTAAGGCTGCGCATAAGTGCAACACGGTCTGGAAAGGGAACAGTGGGGCTACACTGAGCCCTGCTGGGCCAGGTGGTCGCAGGTGATCGCAAACTGCCGTGCACACCTCTGTGGGATGCGGAACTTCGCAGGGCTGGCTAACATGGTCAGCGACACAGCGTGTTTGAGTGGCTAAGGCTGCACGCAGGTGCGGCGAGGTCGAGAATAGGAATGGTGGGCTGCTTGGAGCTCTGCTGGTCTGGGTGGTTGGAAATGGTCACGCACGCTTCTGCAGGATGCGAAACTTCACCAAGGTGGTCGCCTTGGTCGGCGATGCGTCGCGCTTGAGTTACTAAGACCACACGCAAGTACTGCACACTGAGGGAACCTGGGGAGCGAGAGGGGGAACGTCAAAATGTGCAAAATGTGCAAAGCATCCTAAGGAAAACGGAAAGCACACGAAACGATCAAAAGCGGAAAAGGTGCGAAACGTACAAAGCGTACAAAGTGTACTAACTTAAGGATACTATGACCATGCAAAGGCTTGAGTGCGCATATAGCGCAGGATTCGGGGGTGTGAAGCGGCGCAAGTGAGCGTGCAGGCTATTATACAGGGGTATATTTTAGGGCCTGTCCGGCGAAAAGAATCCAGCCACAGGTCGCAAAGTGATAATGCATTACCCCAGGTGGGGTAATGAGGTCCCATGGAGCAACAAAATTGTCTGCTCTCAGTCTCCGAACGCCTCTCAGCCCCATGCAAAAGAAACACAACATTTTAATCATCACATGCGATGACAAAGTGTTGCATTGCGTGACTGTTATCGGAGCTACATTATGGCAGTGGGAGACTTGGTATGTTGGACACAGCCGTGCAGGTATCCGCACGCTGTGAGATGTTGTAGGTGCTAGTGTGTCCACTACAATTTCAGACGTCGGGGTCGAATCTCTAAGGTTGTGTGCAAGTGCAGTGAGCTCATGAACAGAAATGGTGAACTGCATAGAGTTCAACCTGGTCAGCTGGTTGAAAGAATGTGGAAGCAGACATGCACGCTTCCGCGCGGCCTGTAACTTCACATAGGTTGACGTTGTGGATGGGAACACGTCGTGTCTGAACCATTAAGACTGCAGACGAGTGCAGCACAGTCGGGAACGCAGACACGAACTACCAAGTGAACTACGCTGTACTCTCTAGTCTGAAATGTGAAGGAAAAAGTCTACTTGTTGTACTACTAGTAAAAGATATAGTAAAGAGGCATGCAATAGCTAAACCGGGGACCGCAGCTAGAGACGCATAGTAAACGCGGGCATGGCATAGACTCAGAACTGGCAGGCTGAATCTGGATTTTGTGGTCATGGTCACGCTTCGGGCGGCGTTGGGGCAGCGAACTGAAAGAGATAAATGGGTATTTTTGTTGCCCCGATTTGATAGGGCTGCTCCAAGGAGCCTCATTAAGGCCTCATTGCCAACCCCTCGGAGCAACGTGCACCAAACAGCAAGTTTGCCCCCCAGCGCACAGTAGGGGCAACTTAATTTTTTTGGCAGGTGCTGTAACGGTTCTTCCGGCCCGTTGGGTTGACCCGTAGGTCGCGGTCGTCGAACACTGATCGCGCCGAGGGTTGTAGGCGTTGGAAGGCGTACAACAAGTCGTAATGACAGACAGGAGTTGGCTTCACAGCACAACCCATAGTGGAAAGGGGAAGGTCGCAGTGGCGGGACAGACTCCGAGGGCTCACTGAGGATCATAGAGGGGGATAACATCGACTCCACATTCAGAGGTAGTATAAACTAGGAACCAATGCAACGGAGGGCAAAGGCCAGCAGCTACATGAAGAGGTAGGAGTAAGGAGGGAAGAGGGAATCCAAGATGTTTCTAAGATGGGGGTCATAGGGACCATCCATCGCTCTACTTATACGCGTTCAGGGAGCTTTCAAGCTCAGCCCGAACCTTGAGTCGAGTCATGAACCCTAGTACAGCTAACAATAGCAACCAATGGCATAAGGCACTCTTGGTGTGAGTCAGAGATAAGAGTGCACGAGGCAGGGGTCCAGACCATGACGTCATAGATAAGAGTCCACCGGCAATATAACGTACTGGTTCCATAATCACAAGCCAATCCGGGATCACGTGCTCATCCGGACTCTTCTGGAACCTTCTAGAGCAGGTCACGTGCCAGGTCACGTGACGGCCAAACTTGATATCCCAGGCGCTCGGCGGTTGCCGAGGATTGGCGCTGACAACTTTGGTTGTAAGTTGTCGCTTCCTCCCGAGGACGTCTTCTCCCATGGTCACGTGCAAGGGCGCTAAAGGAGGAAACGTGACAGGTGCGCGGCAGGGCAACGGGTGCGCCGGACAGGCCCTTAAGTCAAATATGTGCCCCGTATAATTAATGGGGACAAATTAGACGACTTTATACCCCCCGTATAACGTATATGATTATACGGGGCACATATTTGACAGAAATATACCCCATATAATCATATACATTATACGGGGCACATATTTGACAAAAGGATACCCCCTGTATAGTGTATATGATTATACCCCCCCATATAATCATATACACTATACAGGGGGTATCCTTTTGTCAAATATGTGCCCCGTATAATGTATATGATTATACGGGGTATATTTCTGTCAAATATGTGCCCCGTATAATCATATACATTATACGGGGGGTATAAAGTCGTCTAATTTGTCCCCATTAATTATACGGGGCACATATTTGACTTAAATATACCTCCCGTATAATCATATACATTATACGGGGCGTATTTTTGTCTAATTTGTCCCCCATTAATTATACAGGGCACATATTTAATTAAAATATACCCCCGTATAATCATATACATTATACGGGGCACATATTTTTGTCAAATATACTCCCCGTATAATTTATAATTATATGGGGGTATATTTTAGTTAAACATGTGCCCCATATAATGTATATGATTATACAGGGGTATATTTTAGTCAAATATGTGCCCCATATAACGTATATAATTATATGGGGGTATATTTTAGTTAAATATGTGCCCCGTATAATCATATACATTATACGGGGCACATTTTGTTGTCAAATATACTCCCCATATAATGTATATAATTATACAGGGGGTATATTTGACTAAAATATCACATGATATATATGTCACTTCTCTGAAAACATATAGCCTTAACCCACCCTTAACCCTTAACTGAATTAGGGTTTACCCCCCTACAATAAACGCGGGTCCATTACTTGGCCCGCATTTATCCATCGTGGATAAACGCAGGACTCCAAAGTTGGTCTGCATCAGGAGAAGGGTCATGTTTGTACTTTAAATATATGTTTTATTGTATTTCGAGTTGAATGGCATGTTCGGGGTGCCCATACAGGCCCGCGTTTATCCATTGTGGATAAACGCGGGACTCCAAAGTTGGTCTGCATCAGGAGAAGGGTCATGTTTGTACTTTAAATATATGTTTTATTGTATTTCGAGTTGAATGGCATGTTCGGGGTGCCCATACGGGCCCGCGTTTATCCATCGTGGACAAATGCGGGCCATTATCACACGTCCCGCATATAGACATATTGGATAAACGCGGAACCATGACTTGGCCCGCGTTTATCAACGATGGATAAACGCGGGCCTGTATGGGCACCCCGAACATGCCATTCAACTCGAAATACAATAAAACATATATTTAAAGTACAAACATGACCCTTCTCCTGATGCAGACCAACTTTGGAGTCCCGCGTTTATCCACGATGGATAAACGCGGGACCATTACTTGGATATACATGGTAACCCTAAGTCAAAATGCCATACTGAACCCATACTAAACCATGAACCTAGTTATCATTAGCCTATATATAATCGTTCTAGAACCTTCTAGAACATTCCATTACGTAACGTCACGTGACCCTTAAATTCTTTGTCGAGGACACATTGATTACATAAGCAGATCACGTGATGGAAGGTTCCAGAAGATTCTATGTGAGTCACTCATAATGCTAAAAGATGGCAGTGGAGTACTCGGATTAGTAACCTACCCGTACGGGCGGCGAAAGGCCTTGGCACACTGTCCATATAGAACAAGACGCTAATAGGAGTTCCCTCTGGCTTTGCGTATTCTTTTTAGCATGTGACTGATCACGCCATTCTCTTGGCATGGTCCGTGCGCAGGCACCGGTAATTATAAGTACCCCGACCCAATCAGGGCGCAGGAAAAAGGCACCATAAGCGGACTTTGAATGAGACCTGAAGAGCATATAAGCAAAAGGTATTGGGATTGGGATTCTCCATCCCCCTTGTCTCATACCGCCTCGGCACCTTCAGCGCCTCGTCTGTTGTTTTGCTACTCTACCCTAAGACGAGTTCCCCGTTATCAGTGAGGAGAGATCCGAGCTTATCTCCTGTTTGAGCTGTGACAGCGCGATGCCAATCCTGGAACACGTTTGCGGCTTCACCTTTAGTTCTCAGGGGGATGGCCCAGACATAGCCCGAGAAATCGTCAATCACATTCATGGAATACAGGGCGCCTGCTTTGGACGCCATCGGCATCGGGCTGCACAAATCAACGTAAACCTTTTCTAACCGCCTCTCCACCTTTACCCCTTCACGCGCGTCCGGAACGGTTGAGCGGGTCTGCTTGCCGACGATACAGTGGTCGCATTTAGGTGGTGCACACGATAAATCAATAGGCATACCTTGGATCGCCTCGGAGCGAGCCATGTCTATAATGGTGCGAATGTTGCAGTGACCGAGTCGGCGATGCCAAGTCTCGACATCAGGGACGCATTGCGCGTACATCGCCTGTGCGCAGATGGGCTTTGGAGCGGTCAGATGGTAAGCGGAAGGGGGAATGGAAAGGACATAGAGATTTTGGCAGGGGGAAATCGTGCCCTGCGCGATGACAGTGCTGCTTTTGTTGGTGATCCAACATGTGTCCGCATCGAAGTGGCAAGTGTATCCGCCATCACAGCTGAGCGACAGTACAGAGACGAGGCGCACAGTGGCGTCAGGAATGTAGAGGACGTTCTGGAGGGTCAACTTGTGGCCGCTCGCAATGCGCAGATCCACGGTGCCTGTGCCGATGGCGAAGACCGAAGCACCGCCAAGGCCTTTAACGGGGTGGTTTGGAATGGGGGAGAAGGTTTTGAAGTCGGAACGCGTCGGTGAGATGTGGCACGTAGCTCCGGTGTCAAGGATGAAAGGCGAGTGGAATGTAGGTTCATTATCCTTGCACATGTACGCCGCCCAGTCGAGTGAGGTCGAGGGGGGTTTGTCTTCGCTCGCCAACAATGCCCTATATTCCATCAGATCACCCTCACCCATCTCGATGTTGAAGTCAGGCATGGAGACTGCGGTCAGGGCCGCGCTCGTGGGTGCGGCGGTCTGTGGCTGAGGGACGAGCATGTACGCCTGGCCGTTGAATATGATGGGTTGGCCGACCAGTGTGCTCTGTTGAGTGCCCGTCGCCTGAGCAATTTGAGCAGTGGAGGGGGCGGCTGTGGTTGCCTGGGGGCGGTTCCCTCTGGGTGGCTTACCGGACACGGCGCGTTGGGCAGTGCGTGCTTCTTCGACAGATTTTCCGGCCATCTTCCCACCAGGCAGGATGCAGAAGTCGCTTTGGTGGTTGTTGCGCTTGCAGTTTGAGCAGACAGGCTTGGCGTTGTTGGTGCTCCTCATCTGGGTGGTCACTGCGAGGGCGGTGCTACCGACGCCGTCTTCGGTGCGTCGATTTTGGAGGGAGTCTTCGTCCTTGAGTCGTTCCATGACTTTGTCAGATGAGAAATCACCTGATTGAGCAGACTGTTGATGACGGATTGGAGTTGAGGGAAGTTCTCGCTCAGCCCGTTGATGAGGAGGATGGTCAGGAGTTTGTCATTGTCGAAGTTTCCCATCTTCACGATCCGTTCCCACAGCTGCTTGATCCTATTTGCAGTAACGACAAGGGCGGTGTCATGTTGGAAGCGTACGTTGAGCGCCTCTTTGATGAGGAGAACTTGGGCGTGGAGGCCGATTTGCTCATGGCGCTTGCGGAGTTTTTCGTAGACCTCATGCGTGGTTCCGAGCCTGCGCACGAAGTCAAGGTCGATCCTGGAGATGCATTCCAAGATGAAGGCCCGCAAGGCCCGATCGTTGATCCTCCATATTTGGGCTCCTCTCGTGTGAAGGGTTGGATCGGGGCATGGAATGCTTCCGTCCAACCATTCTGTGAAGGCTTGCCTGTCAACCACGTAGCTTAGGCATAGATTCCAATCTTCCCAGTTGGATCTGCTTCTATCCAATATGAGATCGGCGGGCCAAGTGGAGTCCGGCATGAGGGTGCGTTCCGTGAGGAGCATTCCATTCACAAAGACGCTGTGAGCGTGATCCCCAGGATTGGTGGGAGCTGCGCTCGCCCCAGTGGTGGTTGCCCCAGTGGTGGTTGCCCCAGTGGCGGGTGCCCCAGTGGTAGCCGTTCCAGCACCGGTGGATGTTCCAGCGCCAGTGGCCCCAGAGCCGGTGGCCCCAGTGGTAGTAGTGGTAGTCGCCCCAGTGAGGGCCGCGTCAGGCGCAGTTCCGCCAGTGCCACCAGAAGCCATAGCGAGGTCGAAGACTCAGCGGCTGAGTGGGAAGAGAGAGAGAAGCGGGAGTGAGAAACAAGTAATTGAAGGAACAGTTTCGTTGGCTAGGACGTTGAGATTATGGACGGGCAGCTATGGGCCCATAACCTTTAGAAACCTGAACCAAGACTGTCCTCAGAACCTTGTAGTATGGAGGTAACTATATAATCACCTGAACCAAGACTGTCTACACAAGGTGTCAACGACGGCGGGAGGATAACAAAGGTACGGGAAACTTACCCTAAGAACCTCGTAGTATGGAGGTAACTGAGGGAAACGAACTATCGAATACCGAAACGCATATATACTGCGAATCACGTGAAACCAGTCCGAGGTGTCGTGACTTCTCAGTCTCAACAGTTGAGAGTGATGAGCAAAGGCGAAACAAGGTTGCTTTGGAGAGGGGAACTTGGAGAGGCACACAAGAGGACAGATGGAAACACAACAGGATGATATTTTGAGCACATACGAGCGCATATTTATACAATGTAGCTACATCTTTAGAAAAAATAGGAATAAAGTAGAGTAAAGAAAAACAAAGACGCACAGGCCATTAAAGGCATGAAACAGGAGTCGGGAGAGTGAAGGCAGGAAGATGGAGAATGAGAGCGAAAGGGGGCGCGTAACCCCTATGGGTCTTGAATTGTTTGAGACGGAATGGAAATGGAATTAAAGTCTTGTATCACTGCGTATTATCGCGGCGGTGTTGGTTTCATGTGGGTTCAAGTCGGCCGGGTTGAGCATGCCAAAATGCAACATTAAAGCCCCCAACTCCATCTCTCTGCTATCCACACCTGCCTAAATTAAATCACAGTAAAATTATATTGTTGAAGATGCCCATGCCTGTGGCTGATCACTCATCTCAAACTCAATTATACCCCCATATGCAATCTGAGAGTGCTTGATAATGGGTTCATTTACCTCTTTACCATTAATCTTCAATGACTTGACATATAGCTTTGTACTTGCACCTGGTGCAATGACATGTAGTGGCTGGCTTGTAATAGGCAAGTTAATAGTAACTGCATCAAAAAATGGGCTATCCATATAGGAACTAAATTAGCCACCCTTGAATCATATTCTATCAGTACACACCTTCCAACGATGTATTCATCCGACACCGGATTAACAGGATAGAAGCCAAGGGCACTGTAGATGAACCATGCACTCATCTGGCCACAGTCTTCATTCTGCACATGTCGTGGTAAAGAGTGTCACAAAACAGAGCACTTGTATACATACCCCTGAGAGACCATTCACAGTCTTGTTGTAATTGGTCCGGGCAACCTGGCGGATGCGCATCTGGCCCCTTGAGGCTGCATCGGCCAGCGCGTAGAGGTATGGGATGTGATGTGAAGGCTTTGGTCAGAAAATGTCAGTCCGGCATCCCAACGGACGACGACAGCACTTACCTCGTTCGTGTGGTCGTTGTGCCCTGTAACCGTTGAATTGGGTGGGTCCCAAGAAGCAAAGTCGAGGAACTTACCGCCATCAAAGTGTTCATCCAGGCTTCGCACAAAACTGGCTTTACCCCCGCGCAGTGCGATGAGTTCTTGGACAGCATGTACAACATCGAATGAGTAGGCCCACTTGTCGCCCTCCGTCCACCCGTTGTCTGGTCCGGCCCAGGCACCACTTGCATTGCGCGCTTCCATGAAGCCAGTTATGCCGTTAAAGATGGTGCCGGGAGAAAATGTGGAGCGATTCCGGAAGAAGTGGAAGTCTTGCGTCCTTCCCAACAGGCCAGCGAATACGGAAACAGCATAATCGTCGTCTGATGAGACCTTGGTCAGCAAGAGCGGAGCAGCGTTCGTGGGACCGAACAAACAAGCGTAGTCGAGGGTCCGTGAAGCAGATTCAGAGTGAGTGTCGTCGGCGACCCACCCTCTTGTCGCATAGACGCTACTTAAACCTGCGCGAACTTCGTAACCTACATTTTCTTGCCTGTCAGAATATCTGCGTTGGATGTGAGGCAAAATCAGGACGAAATAATCCATGGGACTTACGGGGTAGTGCTGTCATCGGCAGGAGGAACCATGGCATCCTTATA
This sequence comes from Lactarius hatsudake, assembly GCA_024734325.1. NCBI lineage: Eukaryota > Fungi > Basidiomycota > Agaricomycetes > Russulales > Russulaceae > Lactarius > Lactarius hatsudake. The sequence goes on along the minus strand of JANSJP010000108.1, from coordinate 171,688 downwards.
AACAGCTTCATAGGCCAATTCCATGTCGAATCCAGTGATCCCCTTCAGCGCAGCTTCCGCGATTAACGAGTCTGCATGTGTGCCGATCATGATGTTTGTTTCTATGATACCCCCAGCGTTCAAAGGTGATTTCGGCCAAATGCAGATGCTACGAACCGACAATATTCTTCCACATAGGGAGCCATCCTCCCTGTAGCCACGTTCAGCATTGATCCTACCGACAGAAACACCACCAGAGTACCTCCTTGTAATCTTGCAACATACTTTGCACCATGCCAGGTATACGCTCGGGAGCGAAGAGGATTTGCCAACCCCAGACTGCACGAAAGGTGTCCTGTATGTGTAACAGTCAAATACAGCCGACGAGGGGATGATTAATGACTACCCAGATCGAATACCCAGTGTATGAGACGCCTTCGTGAATTTGGTCATCGTATCCAGAGTAATACTGACCGTCCTCGTCTTGTTCATACGGGTACTGAATTATGGTCGAACACGTCAATGAAGCGCCAAACTGGCAAAACCGAACGACTAAAAACCTGCAGGGTGTGGAACAGTGCAGTGTAAAATGTCTCGAGTTGTTCCTGAGACCCGCCTTGGACCTGCACCCGGTCAAGCTTCTCTGCCCACTTGGTGCGTGTCGTCTTGGCGGTCTGCTCGAGTGTTGTACCATCCGGTATCTCCTTCTCGAGGTTCCTCCGGGCCTGTTCGACAGAAATGAATGACACGCCGATACGCACATCCATGGTGCGCATATCTTGAGGGAATACGGCATAGCCGCCCAGCATGGTGCCGTCGCGGGCGGTTTCGCTCGCTCGCACCGTGCCGTTCTGTGCAGTCCCAAATGCGACGAATGGCGCATCGAAGCGCGCGACGAAGTATCCGCTGAAGCCCTCCGCACGGTTAGGGCCGATGATGAAGTCCTGTCGCTCGGGATTTGAGCCAGTAATCTCGCGCGCGGCAGGGTCGATCGCGATGGTACCGGACGGGTACGTGACGTTGGATGGATCGGACGAGCCCATCACAGACGCGCGCGTGGCCTCGAGGAAAACATAGGGCGCATGTGTACCCGAGAAGGTGAAGCGGAGGTGGCCGACGCGGGAGGCTGCACTGCGAGTGTCAGGTAACGGGGGGGAGGCAGGCAGGCAAGAAGAAAGTAGGGCGCTACGCACTGGCACTCTGCTCTGCAAGGATAGAACCTCCTTCGATCGCATCCAAGCGCGCGCGGTAATAGCTCGGCGTCGTGAGCTCGTCGTCGTGGCTGAAGCGCATCCCGCGGCGTGCAAAGTCACTCTGGACGGTGCCTGCGCCGGGAACGACGACGACCTGCGCGCTCTCGCCCATCCAGATAGCGGGTTGATGGGTCCCCTGGAAACCGTGTATCTTGGTATCGGTGTAGTTGTACGGCGTGACCGACACGTAGTTCTCGCGCGTCTGAGCAACCCAACGGGTCATAGCAAACGGCGGAGCAGTCGACGGGATCATGCCGCCAGAGCCGTTGGGCGAGTCCCCACCGTTCCCAATGAGCCTGTGTTGTCCATGTTACAGAAAGTGTAGGATGGGAAAGTGTGATTGTACGCACGTGTTGACAAGGTCGACAGACTTACTCTTGGGGTCATTGAATCCAGAGGGTGGCGAATAGGCCGCGAGAGCAGACAGGAGAAGCAGGCAGATATATGGTCCCAGCAGTCGCCATCGCATATACATCGAATTTAAATTCAAGAGGAAGGACAACATCGTCGCAAAAGACCAAATGAAAACGAGTTGGAACAGAGCCACGGCGGCGTCACGGTGGTCGTCCAGTCGAACCACTTCCGACACTAACGTAAGTATTCACGGCACTGAAACATGGCACGGCGACTGTAAAAATTCTTAATTCGTAGCGTATCGTACACAACACAACGAGCTATACGGTAATGACCCATCGTCTTTCGCGACCAAATACAGCTATCAACTCGGAACCCACCGAATCAGCGCGCAAGCGACCGGCTCCTGCGCTTCGTCAGTGCCTGCTCTTCGTCCATGAGCCCGACCACGGAAAGCTCCTGCTCTTCGTCGACCTTCGAAGTCCCAGCGTCCCACAACGACCATGTGTTCTCGTCGTCCTTGTGTTCACCAGCATCCACGGGGCCTGACGATGGTGTCGACACAGAGACGGACCCGCCGTCATCACGCGAATTTGACGTGCCCTCATATGCAGATAACATAAAGTCCTCGTCCTCCTCTCCAAACTCCAGCGGTACCCCAGTAGCCATGTCGTTATGGGCAAGGAGGCGGGGACTACGGACTCGGCTGACCCCACGACGGACACGTGCAAAGCCTTCGCTCATGCCGTCACTGAGCCCAGCCGCAACACGTTGGATCGGAACCGAGTTCTTGAACGACCCCGGCGTCCCATTCGGAAACATGGGGATCACCGGCGGCGAGGATGGGTATTCAAGGCCGCTGGCCATTGCCGATGACAGTGGCTCGTCGAAAGATGATGACGCGCGCCCGGTGTCATGCGATCCATGTATGAAGGCTTCACCCGCGCCAGCTGCATATGCACTAATTTCAACCTCCTTCCGCACCTCGATCTTCGGTCCAAGCGCGTCGAGCTGGAATCGACGAAGCCGACCATGATAATCGTCGCCAAGGGCGTGAAAAGAGAACTGGTGGGAAAGATAAAGTGACTGTGGCAGGACGAGTGGGGATTGGGAACTGGTTCGCAGTTCCGCAAACGATAGCCAGCTAAAGGGAAACGTTAGGGAGTGACGTAGAGAACAAAGGTGAGGCCGTACTTGGGCGCGGAGGCCGAACTGAACGTCTCCGAGACGTGCCCTTCTACTCGTACGGGAGCCCTCACCATAGGCCAATCTCGACCCCTCCTAAGATTCCATGTCGCCACCTCGCTCTCATGCCCCACCATCTCCGTTGGTTTGTCTTGCGCCTGCGCAACGGTATGTTTATTGCGCGAGGTGGTTGCAGGCGCAGGTAACGGCGCACTGACACGACCGAACGAAGGGCGAGAGGGCAAAGATATGCTGGTACCTCCGATGCCAGGCACCGCACTTGGAACAGAAAGGTTCTGTTCGTATGGGCGGAGAGTGATCTCACATCGCCGAAGAGAGAGAGAGCCATCTGCAGGGTCGAACATGAGGATATCCTGGAAATTAGATCGTCTGCACCGGTGTGGTGGTGAAAGAGGTTCTTGGGGCGGCGACGAATGTGAAGAACTGGGTGTAGAACATGGCGGGGAAACGATGCCGGGAGACGGCAGTAAGCGCTTGGGGAGCGAATGAGCGTTGGAGTGGATAAAAATGAAGGCAAGTGGTGCAGTGGGGCGACCAGCTGCAGGCTGGGTGGCGCGCAGACGAACAAGGGGAGGGAGACTCGTGGACAGCGACTGAGAAGAACAATGAGCTAAGCTTCGTTGTTCGCAAATGATGGCTTACCAGGCTAGGTGAGTTACATACCCTCCCCTTGATATGACTATGTCCATCCGGCAGGCCCCCGTACGGGTTTGCGGCAAAAACATGCACGGTGCGCTTCCTCGTTGCCACGGCAATCCAACGACCATCCGAGGCCCAATCGAGATTCTCGACGACGGCAGACGTCCTTCCCCTACGTAAATCATACATATGCCAAGGTGCGCTATCCTTCTTGAGAGTGGGGATCAGAGAGTCCAGAAGCGAACCAACAGAACCTACCGGGACAGTGGGAGCACTCTCCGCCCCATCGAACTGCCCCGCCTCACTGATTGCAGATCGTAATGCGTGCGGCGCAGGCCGCACCTGAAAAACCCTGATTGTTTGTCCATCGCTTGGGACAACCATGAGCGCGCTACCATCGGCAGAAAAGTGCAGCGCCGAGATGGGCTGACGCTTGGAGGCCAAGAACTCCGAAATAAGCTCTGGTGCGCGAGGAGACGGCGCGGCGAGTGGTGCCAAATCGAGAATCGTTACGTGATGTCCAGTTTGCGCTGGCTGAGAGTTTGACTCATTCGGGATACTCTCCTGCTCCGGGGCGCTGCGCGAGAGGGGTTTGGATGGTGGCGCAGATGGGGTATCCGAGATGCGCGCACGGGCAGCAGTAAGCGCGCGACCACCGAGAGCGCGCATTCCGCTCAACACGGACCCGCCAACTCGTAGCGCCATGACACCTAGGTCCGGCTGCATGCTGGCACCATCCGCGCGAACAGGTGTTTGAGCGTATGGCCGTCCTGAACCCACTGAGGGCGACCTAGAAGCGTAGGCAAGGAATCGGTGGGATAAGGCAAATACGGGACGGGGTACAGTGGAGACGGTGTTGATGTCTATATCATTGGATGGTAATACAGTGGTATCGGGATTCGTGGGTGTCGTTGAAGATGATTGAGGATGCGTAAAGGTTGAAAGGCCCGATGAGATGATAGATAGGGATGTAAATGTGCAAGATGAAAGGACACGAAGTGAACTTGGATTTGACGTGCTCTACGACGGGGATTATGAGGCGACACCTAACAGACGGGATGAACCTTACGATAATTATAACATTCGAATTCGCTGAAAATGATAAAATGCCAGGAATAGAAAACTTCTTTATAATTTTGTGAGTTAATAGGGAATACACAAGAAAGTCGGGTCCTTGATGCGGACGTTTGGCACTGCAGAGGCTTGGTAAGAACGCAAGACGCAAGCAAAGAGACGGATCCGCACATTAAACCAAGCAATGGCCGTGAGCTTAGGAATTGATCACCGGTTGTTGGGAGAGGGCCGGGCAGGACCTGCGCATTCCAGACGCTACCCCACTCTGGGCCAGAAACATTCAACATCTCCGTGATGGAATCCAAATTGGTGCAGTCCCAGATTTGCAGCCCTGATAGATATCCAAGGACTAGCAGCCGCCTGCAGGAAGCTGTGAGAATATAATCTAGAGGAAGGGAATCGATTATTACTTGGGTGATCCAGCGCCTGCAAGGCGGAGCGTGTCCCACCTCGCCCAAGTGATGTGCTCTGAGTCATCGCTTCCAGGATAACGTGGAAGGTCCGAGCGCTGGGCGCCGCCTTGATTAGTTTGGTTCTGATCGAGCGCAAGCACCTCATCCAACGTCTTTCCGCCCGCCTCTGTACCCCAACTTCGGCGATGGTCGGTCCCTGTGGCGTGGTCAGGTGGAGCAGATGGACGGGCGGGCGACATGAAGCGGCCAAAGGAAACGGGAAGCGCGACCCGCGGGGGTGATGGAGACGCGGAAGGTACAGCGATGGACATGGGAGTTGGGACGTAATTCCGCACGGTCCTTGAAAGGCCTTCGAGCCGGGTAGGCTGCCTAGTTAAAGAGGTGTCAATCCGGTTTGCGAAGATAAATCAAGGGGAAGGACAAGAGGTAGGGTGCATAAGAAACACCGAGTCAGAGTCGATTTCGGGCACGTGGTGGACTGACTAGGAGGATGGGGAACAGCTCTCGGACCCAAATAGAGGAAAAGTTCGGCAAATAAGTGAGTCAGGCGTAAATGACTGCCCTAATCCGAAAAAACCATCTAACGCTTTCATAGGCACCTCAAAACGTGGGGCGTAAGAGTGAAGAATGAGGCCAGAGTATAGCCCCTGATAACTTCTAACGGATGTCACCGCACGCCAAAGACGAAAGTGCGCTGTCAAACCGACATCGTTTAGTGGGGCGGAGACGTAAAGAGACGGGCCAAGTGGCGCGACGATGAAAGGCGCGGTGACCAACCGGGGTTTGGAGGATGCCCTAGGTGCCTAGCACTAATCGTGGAGAGAAGAGTAGGATGTACGATAAAAACGTTACGGATCACGATGAAGGGGACTTCACGCGCTGAGACAAGTTGAAAGGAAGAGGGCTCACTTGGAAAGTATAGGGGAACGAACGTGTCTCGACGGCTCCTCATGTAAAGGCTCCTCCGGTACGTGTGTGGCAAGCGGCTCGGTGGTTTCGTCGAAAGCATCCAAAGGAGACAAACTTGGTTCTGGATTTGGAGGAGCCTCATAAATACCCAACTCGTTACCTGAAACTTGGGGACTTGATACTACTCCATGTTGAAAGTGGAGGGCAGGGCGGAGTTCCGGATCTCGAGGGGGTGCTCCCTGGAGATAAGAGGGAGATTCGAACTGAGAGAGAATAGAATGCGAGTCGAAAGTATGGTAAGGGGTGTCGGGTGATGCATTAGGGCTCTTGCCTGGCATTAAACACGATTGATAGAAAGGCGATGATAAGAGCGGCGCGTAAGGGCGAAAGCAGAGGACAATAAAACGTTGAAATAAATAACTAAGAGCGTTCAGACAGGAAGAAAGAGGGAGTAAAAGGTCGTCAGTGTTAAGTGGGTGCTGTATGTGTCGCGGGGGGCGAGTGGCGAGTTGGCTCTTTGCTTGTTGGTTTCTTTCTGAGCGAGCCAGGCGCCCTGACTGTTCTAAATCCAGGTCAGCTCGCAAGAGTCTTCCATATTTGGGCAAGTGTGCCTTTATCATTCCCTCCTTTCAATGTGAGACGGGGCAGAATGTCGAGAAATTAAACAAGTCGTTATGCACACAACCGAATTGTTGTTTAACTTAGACGCTCAAGGAACTTCTACTGTAACACAGCAGCAAACATATCATTAAAGTTCTCAACTTGTCCTATCGAATGCCAGTGTATTGCGTCACATTGCATCAGAATACTCCCACTTCGCTCCGTCGCCTTTGACGACCTTGGCGTTCGGATTCCCTTCCAGCAGGTCAACCCCGACACTCCGCAGTGCGTTAACGCACCACTCCGGATAGGCCCACATCGCCAAAGTAGCCAGCGAAGAACCTCCGGAGGTACGTGGGGAATGTGTCGTTCATTATGGCATCGCGCGCTTGGCCCAAGACCCGGGCTTGGAACGCGAGATTGTGCAACGTCACAGCTAATTGAAAGGTGAGCGTGTCATATAACTTCGGCCAGGACGACGCACCGTGTGTGCCGCTGCCGTCTCGTGCGTGACTGTGTGATGTAACATAGCCCTCGACATTCCATCGCTGCAAGTTGGACATGGGCAGGTGCTGTCGATAGGATTGAAATCCTTGCATGTTTCCCCAATTCTATCAAGAATGATCAAAGGAGCGTTCACATTCGAATGACCGACGACTCACTTAAATTAAGCGGCCCATTGAAAGTAAGCGCTACACCAAAGCGGGCTGTTCTCGTCGGAAAAACACAGTCCGCCTAAACGTTGCTTCAGACTCCCGCAAGCCCGAAGTTTTGTGGAATCTTACCATATCGACACCCAATGCGACACATACGAGTAGATCTGAAGAATGGGACTGAGAATCGATTAAACTCACATATACAAGCTGTAAAATCACCTTCTGCGAACCCTATGCCCATTGAATACCTCGGTTCTACTCTGAGTGAGAATCGTCGCCTTGCGCAAAACGTAGACCTCACTATCTGCAGGGAGCTTTTCTGCGCATTGACGGATTCTGCTTCAAGATGAGTATATGAAGCCGCAAAAAACATAAGGAGCCCACATTCGCCAAAATATATCTGGTACAGATGTCGTTCGTCAACGCAGAGAAATGGGCGATGCGGTGGGGTCAGTGACATGCCCTTTTCCTCTCCTCCACTAAGCCCCCCAATTGCGTACCCAGCGACACTCTCCCGCCGCCTGACCATTTCATCCAAGCATTCGTCTCGCAGGACGGGGTCGAGGCCACCCTGAACGATGGCGAATAGGTTTTGAACGGCATTTCTGCCCGACTTTTCGTGGAACTCGATACACCGATCGAGCCAGCGAACAGACCGCTTCATCGCTTCGCCGACCCTTGGGCCGACAGTCAAACTTGATACTTCGAAAATCAGCGGGAACGCGACAAAAGGAAATAGGTAGACGAACCAACATCGTCGAGTTGCATGATAATGTCGGCGCCGATAGCGTGTTGTATTGATATACTCTCCTCAGGCTGAGTACACGTAAAAAAAAAAGGGAAGCTTGGAACTATGGCACGTACGTACCGTCAGCATAGTCGGCTCTCCCGTAAATGGACTCGCAAAGAGTGCGCCCTCTTCGGTTATCTTCGTGAACTTGTTAAGGGACACAAGCTGGAAGCCCCCGCTGTCCTACGCACCGTGAATGAGGGTATGCTTTTGGCAGGCACGACGCGCACCGTGAGGAGGTTATGATTCCAGCCCTGAAGTCTATGCGCGCCCCCGGCTTCACGCAGTACCTCTATCCCTGGCCGCAGATTCAGGTGATACGTGTTGTTGAGGATCAACGTGACGCCGAGTCCTTCCATCTGCTGCGGCGTCAAGCCCTTGATAGCTGCTTGTGTAGCGACGGGCATGAAAGTAGGTAGAAGCGTCACGCCGTCTGCACTAACAGCCTGAGTAGGGCTGGTGTTTAGCGCCATTCAACTCACGAGGAAGTTTCATCCTAGAGACGCGAGCGCGCGTAGTGTTACAGGTGGCGAGCACCTCGAACTGCATATCGAGCTGATGCGTCTACCGGAACTTGCCAAATCACTAATGGAAAGCGAATTGCGATGAGAACTTGGGGAGTCGAACGGCCTACCGGGTCGGCGGGAGACAACTGTGGCAGTCCGGAAGGTCCCGAGACAAGACGTCGCATCTCGCGTCTTGACTTCCACGATACGTCAAGCGAACGGACTTTGCCTGGGTTCCGCCAACGACCTCTCACTGGTGTCCTTTCTCACCTTGGCAATCAAAGCTAATCTGCGTGATGGAATGGCTGCCCCGATCCGTGCATTCAAGTTGCACGCATGGTTGCGCCTGGCTCATACCATGGCGCCCTCCGAGTCTGAGCTGGGTGTAGCTTTCTACACACAGATCGTCTTTGGCATCTATTGCTATGTGGCCCGAGTCGCGACTTTATGCTGCCCAAGGAGAAAAAGTGTTATTCTTTGCTGTTGGGACCGGAAGTTCTCCTCGCCGGTGTCCTCGCCTCGTTTCACCATCTTCCCTAATCGTGGGCAAGTCGATTGTTGACGGGTGCTGTATAGAACCGGCTATTTCTTCGGCCCGTCGATTTGCTTAGCCTGTTTGCGCGCCGAGTTCCGCAGGAATACTGACATCGCCCCTGTCGATATTTGGGGTTTCCGCCTATTCAACCTTTCCTGCGTGCGAGTGAAAAGGCGCGCGTGCAGGACGATACCGGGTTTCATGACGGTCATTCTGTTTCACTTGGGGTCCCTCTTGTCGTTACCCTCTGTTTCCAAATCTAATGATAGATGCGCTCCCTCGAGCCCAATTAGGACAGGGGCGGAACAGAAAGCCTCGGAAGAGCCAGTGCCACCCCCTCTATACCTGTGCCGACGGTCCATTGCGGATATTCTGGACATTCGCTCCACCCAGCGATGGAGCAAGACTTGGCTGACTATACTTGCGCAGTCAATCCCTATCTCATTCTGCTATAAGAGAACTTGCTAGGTGACGAGCTATTCTTCGCCCCTGACCTATCTGCCATGTTTTTCAAAGCTCTTCTGCCCCTCGTCACCGTCGCCCTGCAAGCGCTGGCTGTCCCTTCCAAACGTCAAACGCTTCCCATTCCTACCCAGGCCAATGTAACTGGTGCGTGGGTTATTTGTATTGCTGATACGTCATGTTCCGATGACAGAACCGTCTAGACGCTGATCTACTCAACTTTGCGCTAACGTTGGAGCTACTCAAGAGCGCCTTTTATCAGGGTGGTTTAGCGAACTTTACCACCAAAAATTTTCTCGACGCCGGCTACGCGCCGGGCGTTCGCGGATTCTACGAACAGGTGTCTCAACACTCGCAGACCTATGTCGCCAATATCACAAGTCAACTCGGAAATCAGTCCGTGCAAGCGTGCACATACGACTTGTGGGTGGCAATCGAGTTGAGTCATATGGCGTGTTTGCTAACTCGGACCCATCAGCCCGACGCAGAACATAACGCAGAACGTAACGGAATTTGTTGCCACGAGCGATACTCTAGAGGCAATTTCAACCTCAGCCTACATCGGGTCAAGTGCATACACTCAGGATGCGGCACGTTCATTTCATGTCATGCCCTCACAGAGTACTTACGTCGCTCTACAGGGGCTCCGCGTAACCTTTGCGAGTATCCTTGCCACCACGGCCCATCAGTCGACTTGGGTAAACAACGCTGTTCGCGGAGGGAACCCCTGGTCCACGGCCTATGAGGTGACGCCTGTTAAATTTTCCGTGTCATAGTCTGACGTCAGGCTATGCAGACACCCTTGGACCTCAATCAAACTTTCACCCTCATCTCGACTTACATCGCCCAGTGCCCTAGTAACAACACTGTTCTTCCTTTCCAGGCGAACCCACAATTAACTACGAACCCTCCGAATGCCCAGCCAGGCCAGAACGTGACGCTTTCCTATTCCGGGCAGCCATCGAACAGTTCCGGGCTCTTCGCTGCGTTCCTCAACGGCTTCCCATTCACCTTTGCCCCCCTCGACAACAACTTTACCGTGACGATTCCACCCACTCTACGCGGCTTTGCATATGTGGTCGTCACGAACAGCTCTGTTGCTGCAAACGACTCGGTTACCGTCGCCGGTCCCGCATTCTTCAGCTTCCCTTTTAACGCCAACAACACGCTAATCACGCTGAACCAATGAGCCGCTGCCCCACTATAGCTCCCGTATTAACTTGCGCTGTCGGACTTTTTTTTTTTTCATGACGACGGTCATCCAATGGACACTAATTATTGGATGGGGGACATCCTTTCGTGCCGTGTGAACGCTGTGTACTACTTCAATAGTCACCTTTTGTATCCTTTTAAATGAACTTCGAACCACGCTAAAGCGCGGCGTTTTGTATCAGTGTGTGACCATGGTCGCTATCATGGTCCGATGCGGGAATATCGGGTTTTTGTCGAATCCTGGCTTTTCGGGGCGGGCATGAGCAACGCGTCTGCCTCAAGTCTTCAACGCCATGGCCTTGCTTCTAGGGCAGCTGACCTCAGTCCTCAACTTAGAACTCTTTTCATCCCCATTCAATCGCTCCTGCATTGGCCGTCAGGAAGCCAACCAGCCTGTAGTCTTTGCACGCCGCAACAGCCGCACCCAACCTCCTCCCCCTACCTTCCGCTCCTCGCCCCTTAACATATCCTCTGGGTGCAGTAGCAGGACGAATTCACCCAGCCCCTTGCCAGACGTTGTTCTGAACATGGACTCGTGGTCGGAAACCCCCGAGCGATGTATGTGAGTTTCATATTCATTAAAATCCCCTCTCCTTAGCCCCTCCCAAAACTGTTCAATTCAACACGGAGTTTGTTCCGCGTTTTCTCTTCCACTCTCTACAAGGTTCCAGTGAATCTTCAAGACGTTGCGAAGGGCAGTGGCCATAAAGCTGCAAAAGCATGTTTAGGGTCAAAAGCCGGCGGTGGCGGCGCCTTCGACACGCACCAGAAAACCGACGTGCACGATCCTGGACCGACCTATCATTAGTCCTGACGAGCGCGCACCCACACGCGGCGTGCGAGATGCGCATAGCCCCGCACCAAGCACCGTCTTCAACTAAGGTTTGGTGTTGCGTAAAGCTCCGCAGACGCACGTTTGCCTCGAGCGTGCAGCGTAGACGTGGCGCGCACGCGGTCTGAGAAGGGAGCGGAGATGACGCAGGCATGCTGCGGGTACAACCACCAGGTGTCTGGCTGGCAACCAGTTATTCAGATAGGCATCAACGCGCCGCTATTGGTCATCATCGAGGCGTGGATGGCGGGAAGGCCGCGTGCGCGGGTGATGCACTGCACATCGCTATCGATAGGCACGGCTACTTGTACAGTCCGCACCGCGGACGCGAGGCAAAGCAGTTCCCGATCAGTGGCTTTGCCCCAGCCAATTTGAGAGAATAAGGAACGAGGGACTTCCGATTCGTGAGGCATGGATCACGACAACGTTGTCAGGTCGGGTGCGCTGAGGGTGCGGTGATGCGGCGCCCCCCCTTGTGACGTGGCACGGGCAAGCCACGTACGCGTGCCTGGGGGGAAGACACGCAGCTGGTCTGGCCGATTGGGGCATGGACGAGGTCGGGCGATTGACACGCAGGAGCGGTGCATTCGCCGTGAGAGAGGATGATGCCGAATTGGGCTACGGGCAAGGAGGCGGCAATGTGTCTGTAGGGAAGCGATGCTCGCGGCGCGATGAGGTGTGCGGGGTGACGTGACGCCGGGTGGTGGTTGCCCGAGCTGCTAAGTGGCGGTCGCTAGGGCATCAGATGATCAGGTGATGCGGCGCGCTACCGCGGGGATGAGCGGTCTGCCGTTGCGGCGGGGCGGGCCGCGGCCGCAGTAGCCGAAAAAGGAAAAGAAGAGGAAGAGTGTCGCAGACGTAGAAGGAAAAGCGCCACGCGTGGATGGCGCGCGGTGCGCCTTGCGGATGCGGCGTGGTAACGCCACCGTTTCGGCTCGATAGGACATGCGTTATGCCGATGCCCTGCAGACGCGCAGTCGCGAAAACACAAGGTGCCGGGTTCCTCGGACTGTGAGCCGCCCCCCGAGGGTAGTAGTAGGCCACATCAGAATTTGGACTGGTGCCGCGGCGCCCATGCGAACATCCCCGCCTGGAAATCGCGTGCGCAGTGGAGTTGGAAGGACCCCAAACTCCGCTGCACTGCCGCAAAGAACATGCTGCGGGTTGCTGAGGGCCGAATTCTTGAGATATTGACAAAATCGGAAGTGGGCACGATTTCAAAAAAAAAAACAAAAAAAAAACAAAAAAGGGGGGGAAAACGCCGAATGTTTAACAAAATTAGAGATTGCGGGTGTTCTTTAACGTTGGATAGTGGTAGACTTGGTGGCAGGTGGCGCGAGCACATGGACGCCTGGTGGCATACAGTGGGAACGAGAATCGCATTGGACTGAGGCGCTCGCGATGAGAGTGGGTCGAGGCTCCAGATTGAAAAGGGTAAGCTGTTGTAAAAGAAGGCTCGGATTGCAGAGTGTGATGCAGCCGGTGTGCGGGAGATTGGAAGATCAAAGCGGTGGATGTGTGCACGGACTGTAAGTCATGCCAGTGTTTATTGTATGTAGTGTGTTGTGGAAGGATGGACGTGAGAAGATCGCATCGGCTGGTTGGTGATCTCGGCGAAGGTGGAGCGAATGAGTGGTGGGGAGAGAAGGCCGGCCGGAGAGAACAAATGCAACATCAGAGGGCGGTACACGCGCGCGCGGGAGATTGAGGGGAGCGCCAGATACAAGCCAGATAGAAAAGAGGATAGGGCGCCCTGAGCGCGATTTGGTGTGACAGCGGCTGATGGAGTCCTTGTGTGGGGATACGATGCGAAACTGACCATTGCGGGCGCGTTGCTGGGAAGTTGCTCTTGTTTTCGCGATGTGCGAACACCATTAGAGAAAGATCCGAGGAACACCACCGAAAAAAATAAAATATATTATTATCATTTTCTGAATGCGTGTATGTAATTTGGACGTGTCTGGCGCGGGTAGATTGGTCAGTTGTGGCCTCGGCGAGGTCGGCAACGAATTGCGTCAGGGAGGGGGAGAACGAGGCCAGTCGTAATGCGCCGCCAGGAAAGTCCGGGGGTCCGGTGCCGGAGACGATGAGGGAAATAACGAAAAAGGAAAGAGCTAGCGCTCCTCGGGGGGCCAAACACGCGCGCGCATGCAGTTTTTGCATCGCCGCGCCGCAACAGCCGCCGCCCGCCACCGGAACCTCGAATACTTATATCCTTCAGACGACCTATCCGTCATGCACTTACGCTTTGCCCCCTCCTTCGCTCCCATGTCCCATTCACCAGCTCCCCCTCCCCAGCTGACTAATAATACTCACAACAATAGTAATTCGCACCCCAACAGCTCTCCCTCTCAACTAGCTCACATCCTCTCCACCGTCCTCGCTGACAATGAGACCCTATCCAAAGATCTTACCACTGCCAGAGCCCGCTACGAGCGCGCAGAGCAGACTCTCGCCCTTCTCAAACCTTCAGGTGCTTCCCTGACTGCTGCGGCAGATGGTTCTTCTCCTCCACCCCCTCCCTATCCAGAAGCTGCCGTCAAGGCCATACTAGACCTCCAATCACGCTTGGAAACTGAGAAGGCGGCACGAGAAGCCGCCGATTCTCGTTTGCGTACCATATCCGAGGCTTGGCTAGACCTCGACCGCTATCTCCAAGCTTCTGAGGTCCACTTACAGGACGCTCGCTCCCACTTTTCCCAGCTGCTCCGTGACTCTTCCACCAAGCCATCTTTCAACCCCCTCCCTGCGTACCAACCTCGGCGCTCTCACCCACCAGTTCCCCGCGCTTCAGTTGCCGCATCACAGTCCTTCCCCAGTACGGCTCCTGCCGCCAGTCTTCCCGCTCGTGTGCGTCATCGCGATGACAGTATCGAAGATGCCCCCCCCGCCAAACGCATCCGCAGAGACCGTGGCACCCGCCATCCCGTCGAGGTACGTACCTGCCATGCATACATCGCGTACAGCGTGCAGATTCCCAAGTTCCAGTCCTCGCGTTTACACCCACACGTCCCACCCTCGTACAACACCCCCGAAATGAACCATCACCTCCACCCTGCTTACCCCGCACAACAACCTCACCCACGTGGCCGTCGTCCCGAACGCCATGACCAGTCCCCGTCCCTCTCCCTTTCTCCTGCACGCAGCCGAAGCTCATCCATGTCGTTGGATGAACTACTTCTTGAGGCTACGGACAATAATCGTGCATCGCCCTCGTCTCCTCAACCCGGTCATGCGTATGGCATACCCCCTTCTTATTATCGTGTGCCCTCTATTCGACCGTCGCGTTCTCCTGATTATCGTGTGCCTCACCCCCACCGTCGCGAGACTGTGCCGCAACCCAGTCCTGCTAGTCCTGCTATTGCGTCCCCTGCCCAGGCCCAACCCCCGCCACAACCCCAAGGCCAGTACCAGACCCTGCAAACCCACATTTTTGCTCCCCCCGTTACGGGCCCACCTGGGAAAAGGTCCAAGGCTGGTGGTAAGGATCATTCCTTATTTTCCATTCTATAAGGCTCAAAAACGCATCCCAAAGACAATCCCTCTGTTACAGCTACACCTTCGGCTCGCTCGATTGTGGGAGCGGCTAGTCTCCCGACGCTACCTCCCGGCGGCTTTCCAGCTTCGAATGAGAAGGGCCAACGGATATGCAGGCAATGCGGTCTCCCTGGGCGTTACAAAGACGGAAAGTGCGTCGAGAAGTGGGGTCCCGGGCCTGAGGGTCCAGGGACTGTTTGTGACCGTTGCCGCAAGAAGATGAAGCGAGTCGAGCGGCGCGGCACGCTGGACCCTCATTCCCAGAACACTGCGTCGTTTGTGCATCCCCGCGTACACGCACCCGTTCAAGAACGCGACCACGTGCATGCAGCCTCTGCTCCGCAGGGGTCAGACCGCTCAATCGGCCGCACGGACACGGTGGTTGTCACCCACCCCCCACCCCCGCAACACCTACAATCCTTCAGTGGGCCCCCCGAGTCCCGCGAACGGGAGGCCGGTTCCCCCCGTAGCAATGCATCTTCCCTTACCGTTCCGAGGCCCAAGGGAGACGTCGCTCACTCTGTGCCATCCTCTCGCTCACGCAGCCGCTCCCCGCTTCCCCCTCCCCCTCCCCCCCAGCGGAATGGGTCGCAGGTACAACCCCCGTCGTCCAAGCTGCACATCTCCAGTGGAGGAGAGAGCGATGCAGAGGCAGAAGCGGAGGCAGAGGACCCCGATGCAGATTTACTAGCGGCCGTCGACGCGGCAGAAGCCAGCGGCGGCAAGGCCGCAATAGCACCATGGATAAAGCGTGAAATTGAGGCTGTTTGAGGACAAGGTTTCTTGCTCCTCTTTGCTGCTTGCCCTCCAGGCTTACCCTCGTTGCGTTATCTTGGCTATTTCGTTTTGCAGGCATGTGGTGCTCCGCTTCCGTTCGCGTGTATTCTAGTGTTCTCTGTAGATTTATTGTCTCTACCTATGTGCGTGCGCGGCCCTACAAAAAGGGATTGAGACGACTTAGCATCAACCAAGCTCAGGAGCTTTTTTTTAATCGTAATTTCATTTGCGTTGCCCTACACATGTACTACGTTCACGTCGGGGGGGAGAAAAAAAAAATTATATACGGCATTTCTTTTTTAGTTGGTGATCTGAGTGTTGTGCAATCTGTGCCAACCACCGATCTGATGAGCTGATGGACTTTGGCGAGCGCAAGGAAGCGAACGAGATGGTGAACATCGGATTTCACCAATGGCGTCCCCTGCACCGCAGCAGTCCCGCCGCTGGTGTAGAGGAGCAAAGCATAGGCCCGGATCAACTTAGGTAAAAGGCATGCCAAACCGTAAGCTATGATTATGGGGACGACCTGCAAATGCCACTGGGCGGCGTGTACCCGCAGCCCATCGAGACAATGCCTCAGCGTTGATCAGCCCCGGATACGAAACACCATTCGGAGACCGCATGTTGCCGATGCGGGGGCACCGCGGTCAGAACACAATCAGAAATTAAACCCCGCCATGCTCGTACCGTACGTATCGTCTTATGCCATCACGACGTACACCGGCCCTGACAGTCACCGACGTTCGGAGGCTCAGTACTCAGTCTCAGATGAGACCCGCGCCCGACTTTTTGGCGCTAAAACGTAACACGGTCACCTCTTCCCTTTTCCCCCTGCAGGCCAAGCCATTCGTCCCTGCGTCTACCCATCTTTCGCTAGACGGGCGACCCGAGAGAAGTCGGCCCCAGGGGAGGGGGAAGAATGGGAGGGGGGCTCGAAAAATATTTTAGCTTTGCACTGCAATAAGCCCAAACAAAGATAACATCAGAGGTGATTCCCTCCCAGCCTTACGTGCATGTCCCGTGGGGCCGTAGCCTAGGGATTCCTTGTGACTCCGGCGGGCGGATGGGCTGGTCGCTGACAACCGTCGTCGTCGTCGGAGACACGGGCAATGAAATCAAGAGGCTCAACGCTCAACGCCAAGCTGCATCTCCGAGAGCTGCCGTCGGTGCTTCTCATTCCGGGTCCGCACTGGATCCTTCCGTACACCTGCACCAGTATGGCATGCAGCATGTGCTCCCCGGAAAACTTCTCGTTACATCTATCTCGGCATATTGCTCGTTGCCTGGTTATCCCCGCTGCTCATGAGATTTTGGCTGACTGGAGTTCCCACACTGGCACACCCTTCAAGCTGCCAAGAAAGAACAATGCGGGGCGCGTCGTCTCATGGCCACTGCAACGGACTAACCTTGTCTTGTGATGGCCTGGGAGTATTGATGACCCAATGTCGTAACCATCGCCTGTCGTGTGGCGCGACCGTGACGAAATGTCTTGGGAGCAGGCCATAAATACAGTACACGTGCTGACCACGCCGATCACATTTACAATCCGCTAGGCATTAGCTCTTCGATATTAACGCTCCGAGCACCGCAGCCGTAAGGCTGTTGCAACCATGCGAAGCCATGTGAGAAGCGCCGCGTTACGGACATTATCATGCTACGCGTCCTTGTGCACGAAACACACTGTAGCAATGTGTAATGTGACACTGTGTAGTTGTATGTCCGATTCTGATGAACTTTGCGGCCAGACCTCGGTATTTTGGCGCTTATCTAGCGCTCATCACTGATTTCATTATATCCACCAGCGCCTCCTCAAGTTAAAGACCTAACGACGCTCTAAATTTTCGAGGCGCCTTGAATGCATCATTATACCTCGTGTCTTCACATCCGCGCAGCGTCGCTGCCATGCACATATCGGCTGGTTGCATCTAGGAGGTGCATGATGACCGCCACCTCCGCCTCCACGCGTACTACTAGGCAAAAGGAGGAGGGATCAATTGCGAATGTCTTCTCCTCCCTATCAGGAGGCGCCCCTGCTTTACCCCCACGTTTTTCGGACCTAAAGAAAGAAATATGGACGGATGCACTTGCGCAGAGCTGGCGGGAGGTTTGCGACGAGCTGCATGGTGTGGTTGAGCAAGTCGCCGAGAGGGGCGCTGATGTGCTGGCATTCGCATTCATGTCCGTCCCTGCGCTGACATGATGCATTGCAGATCGTCCCATCCATACAATTCTCGGACTTACAGAAAGGACTATCTGAACAGCAGATCTCGCAAATTCGGGAATCAGGTGTCGTGATTGTCCGCGGCGGGGTTCCAAGAGAGGTCAGATTGCACCTGCCGTTCCTTATCCTCTGCTATCGTCTACTTAAATTATTTTTCTAGGAAGCCCTGGGGTGGAAACAGTCGCTGAGGGATTACATTTCACTGAATAAAGACAAAGTTAAAGGTCTGTTGCTGTCCTTGTTAGGTACAGAGACCGTAACTGGCGTACAGGCTTCCCAGAGGGGAATATTCAAGCGTTTGAGATTTACAACTCTGAAGCCCAGACCCGCGCGCGGACGCACCCTGCGCTTCTGCAGACACAGCGTGCCCTCCTGCAGCTGTGGCACGCCTCAGACCCCCAGGCCAAGCTCAGCCTCGGCACGCCAATCAGCTACTACGATCGTTTTAGGATTCGCCTGCCCGGGGACCGTTCGTTCGTGCTGGGTCCGCACATCGACGGTGGTTCTCTGGAGCGCTGGGAGGATCCCGGCTTCCGCGCGTGCTTTGGAGCCATCCTCAGCGGGCGCTGGCGCGACCATGATCCGTTCGACGCGGCGCCACGACTGCACGCATGCCAGGACCTTTACCACGCTGCGTGAGCCGCCTGCTGCTCCCTCCCCCCCCCCCTCTCCCTCGCTCCCCCCCCTTCCTTCATGCCCATGTCTGTGTACTGACTACCACCCCGAACAGGAATCAGTGCTCCATTTTCCGCCCCTGGCAGGGTTGGACCTCGATGTCGACCACCGGCCCCGGCCAGGGGACGCTCCGCGTCGCGCCAATGCTCAAGTTGGCGACTGCCTACCTGATGCTGCGGCCGTTTTTCAAGCCGCGGACGCCGTCGTCGGGGCTCGACGACTGGGTGGTCGATGTCGAGAGCGTCGCATTCCCCGGCTCGCAGATGGGCAAGACGCAGGAGCTGAACGAGACGACCCACCCGCACCTGCAGCTCGCGCGCACCGTGGTGTCCGTTCCGCATGTCGAGCCTGGGGACCAGATTTACTGTGGGTACCCGTCCTTGCTCTGTAACCGTTGAAGGGTGTATACCGATGGCGCTTCAGGGCATTGTGACCTCATTCATGCGGTGGAAGGCATTCACGAAGGGCAAAGCGATTCTTCTGTGTTGTACATTCCGGCGGTACCCTTGACCGTTCGAAAGCAAGTCGCTCGTTCCCGTCCTACGTTCTACGTGAATTGACATAAGTCTCCTCACAGCGCCGAATATCTCCGAGATCAGCGAGAGCATTTCAGTCAAGGCCTTCCTGCGCCGTGAGCCTCATATTTCTTCTGTCTTCTCCTGGCGTTTTAGCAGCGCTCATGATACCTCGTATTTTATATTTGCCAGTGACTTCCCAGGTGGGGAAGGGGAGTCGTATTTCCTCAACCGAGGCGGTCGTGAGCATGCGCATGGAGAAGCGGGCATTCGCGCACTTGGGTTAGAGAAGTTCGACATTTTGGAAGGCGCAAGCGAGGGAGAAGCACAGACCATCCTGGAGGCTAACAGATTATTGTTCGCAGATGCTTCCGGCTGAATGGGGTGTTATCGTTACAGCGAAGCCTTTTTTTTTTTGTTGTCGGTTCTGTATTTGCTTCTAACCGTTGGAGCCAGCAAGACAGCCCTCATCAAGATCACATCAAATAAATCCTGTCGTTTCTGTGTCAGTGGACCAGGTGCTGCAGCGAGTAAGGGAGGCTCCGAGCAGATGCACACGCTCCGGGACAAAGAACCATCCGGAACAGGGTGCGGGTGCCAGTGGCTGAGCTTCTAGTCCTGAATCATGATCCCGACCCCCGCGCGCTCATTTCTGGGGACCTGAACCTACATGCGTAGTTCCTGCAGCCGCCACAGAATAGAGGCGAGCGATGGTCGGATGCGGAGTCCATCTCGTAGACGCCGTTGAGGCCGTTGATGGCGCGAGAAGGACGGCGCCGCAACGGTATCATGATCATCAGGGACACGTTTCGCTACCTAAGATAGAACCAACCCCACAAGTGTCCAATTAACTGTGCGTGCAATCGATTATCAGACTTCCGCGGCCACGGCCACGGTGACGCTCGCGGGGCGCCGGCCTGGAGGGGAACACATTATGCTAACTTAGTACCGGCGAGGCTGTACTACTCGTAGCACCGCTGAATCATCGATATGCGGCGTTGTTCCGAGTTTGGGAGTGGCGCATACAGTGAAGAAGTAGACAAGGACCAATGCGCACTTCGCACGCATATGGGCGCTGCACTTTGGCGCTTGAGCTTGAACATCATGATCTGAGCAAAATAAAGCAACTGCGAAGTTGACCACCACACATGGACTACTATGAGAAAATGATCGTTCAGTGGGGGTATAGACATCCCAAGTCCTTGAGAAGGAGTAGAGAGGATGGCGGAAGGGAGCATGGACGACGGAACGAGGTAGGCTGAAGGCAAAACCACCGTGGTCCGCAGTAAACACGGGCCACCGTCACAAACCGATATCACCCCAAGCCTGAGCGCAACAACACTGCCGAACACGCCTCCGACACATCCAACTCCGTCATCCCCACTTCCGGGACCAAAATGTAGTTCTCCTCAGGCCTCATGATGACACCTTGACACTGCACGACGTCGGCCATTCACGGACCGAGGGGGCTTGGGGTGCAGCTTCGAAGGCGAAATTAGAACGACGGAGCAGGCAAAGGAACGCGTTCAATTTAAAAGCGTACTATATAGGGTGTGTACTCTCAGGCGCACGTTAATGGATACAAAAAAAGG
Organism: Lactarius hatsudake; assembly: GCA_024734325.1. Classification (NCBI taxonomy): domain Eukaryota; kingdom Fungi; phylum Basidiomycota; class Agaricomycetes; order Russulales; family Russulaceae; genus Lactarius; species Lactarius hatsudake. The sequence goes on along the minus strand of JANSJP010000108.1, from coordinate 150,951 downwards.
ACAAGCCAACCCCGAAGTATGACTTCTTGTCTGATTCAGGCCATCATTCTGGTGAGAACTTCCTCAATGGCGGCATCGTCTTGTGCCCTCCAGAGGCAATCAACTCGGAATGGTCAGAGCAGGACTCGGACAGCTGAGTAACTGATGAAGATGCGAATTAGCAACGAAGCGATCTCGTACCGCGTGCAGTCAACTCCACCGATTTAAATAGAACAACGGGCTATAGTGAAATGCATTCCTTCTCGATGGTCGTGTTCGAAGGCAAGAAGCAGGGAACAAACTCTCCAAACATACAGTATGTAATAAATGCAGGGGGATACGTAGAATACAGCGACGACGACGGCCTTGTCATAAACGGCATGGTTGGACCCACTCATCGGCGGCCACCTGGGAAATGGAATGAGAAGCCACCGGGCCCACCGCCGCCGCCACCGCCGCCTGTGCGGAACTGGAACCCACTGCCTGCTGCTTGCTGGAAGAACTGCGCAAATGGGTGTCCTCCTGAACCGCCAGGGAACGGTCCGCCTTGGCCTTGCATCGGGTCGTTAGGGTCGTCACCGTTGTCGAAGCGTTGCCGCAGCTCTGGGTTGGACAACACTTCGTATGCTTCGTTCACAACAGCCATCTTGGCTTCGCTACCGCCTTTATCCGGGTGTGCACCGAGCGCGGCCTTGCGACTGAAAGGGGAAGAAAGGAGTGAGTCAGGAAGCAAATATGGTATGGTAAAGCAGCCACGCACTATGCCTTCTTGATCGTCTTCTCGTCAGCGTCCCGTGCGACGCCGAGCACCTTGTAGTAGTCCTTAGTCCTCGACTGCTTCAACAGGCGCTGGGCCTTGGACAGTCGTGCATGAATCTAAGCGATTCCTGAATGTCGGCCCTCTTGTTCGTAGAAAGCGGGAAAAAAAGAGCATACCTCTCTGTTTCCACCTCCGCTCGCCTCCCACGCACGCTCGAATGTACGCACGGCCTCTTCCCACTCCTCACGCGCAAGCAATGCTTCTCCCTTGCCAAGCAGCGCATCGATGTCCTTCTCATTCCCCACCATCCGCAAGAGCTCGTCGCACCACTGTTCGCCGGAGCGCGCCTGACGGAGTTGAACGTGCGCACGGCACAGTGCACGCAGGATCGCGGCTCTCCGTGGACTCGCTTTCCTCGGAGAAGGGACAGCTACAGACGCGATCGGCACCACGTCCGGCTCGAGAGCGCCTTCGAAGGTGCTAAATAAGCCGTTTCCTGGGGCGCTGAGAGACGCGTCCTTTGGCGTGGACCCGAGTATGAAGTTGATGATCCCACGCCAGTCCTCTGCGGCCATCAGCTCATCGAGTTTCTTAAATTGTTTGTCGAGAGACTTGACCAGACGATGTGCCGAGAGACATGGCCTTGAGTCAGGGTCGTAATGTAAACATTGCTTGAGGTTTGCCATGGCGGTGTTCGACGCGGTAGATCCCATGTAAAAGTATGATATACGAAATATGTTCATGTACGCGTCTGTTGACGGTGCAGTGATCTGGGTGAGTCGGCTGTAACCTAATCAGTCGCGTCTCGAGAAGAAAAAAACCCACGAGTGCGTACCTCAGGTCACCAACCGCCTCCTCAAAGTCACCAGCTGCAAGTGCGCAGTTCGCCCGCTGTTGCCGCAAAGCCACGGAATGTGAAGCGACACGGAGACCCTGAGTAGCACTCTCCTCGCATGCTGTCCATAGTTTTGCCTTCTGTGCCAGCGCCGCTTTGCGCGCTGCCGCCTCCCCGTCCGCCACATCGAGTAATAGTTCGCGGGCAATAGGGTCATTCTTCGCCTGATAGTGCTTCAACGCTTCCCGCGCGTCTGCCCAACGACCTTCTTTGGCATGAATCTTCGCTTTCATTAAGTGCGCCTTGTCGAACGAATCCGAGGTCAGTGCCAGGACTTGGTCAAAGTCAGTAATCGCGTTTGCATGTCTTCCGAGAGAGAAATACGCGGTGGCGCGTTTATAATAAAGAGTAGGATCTACTGGAGACTGCTCTGTGAAGGATGTGAGAAATGTATCGCATATGGCGGCACAAATGCCAGGCAGATAATAAGCGTGGTATGCTCCATGAGAGACACCAGCACATACGTCCTTGCGCCGCATATTAAACTTTGCTCATTTAAACGCACCTATAGCCTCCGAATAAGCCCGTGCAGCATCGTGAAATGTGCCGGCAGATAACAACGCATTAGCACGGTTAATGAGAGGTTGGAGACCAGGTGGGTATAAGGCAGATCCTGAACTTGGATCCGCTGCAGCAGAGAACGCAGTGAGGAGGACCGACAGCCCATAGAAGAGTAAAGGTGAGGGCATGGCAGGGAAAGGAATGAAAGGCGAGGGAGTGTCTGTGGATGACCGCGCCACCAAAAGTTGAACTTGACACGTTACCCTTACTGTAAGCACTATATTAGGGTTCCTGTTCCCACGATCTCGGACGAAGAGTTACTTAGGGCCACACAGGCAGCTGAGAACACCGAACTCTCAAAGATCTCAACTCTCGAACATCTCCGTGGTAACACTCAGTAACCAGAGTTTTGAGTTTTGAGCATCAGAGTCGACGCTGCCATACCTTGTGCAACCATTCCAGGGTCACACGTCCAGCTCAGGCTACTGCCTCCTTACGTACTGGTCTCGACCGACCTGGATGTTCTTGAGCTTTATGAGCGAGTACCTGCGCAAGGCAGGTTCATGTCCAGATAACGCACAGATACCGAAGCCGTGACTATCGTACGAAGTTACTACGAACCAATGGCGGCGGGTACGACCCGACCCCTGCACCAAGGCAGGTCTATACACAGGCTATGGCATATCCAACGCCGTACATATTGCTACAGCACTGGCGGCTAGATGCGGTTTTCACAGCTCGGTGCGCGTGGCGTTGGCCTCCTCTTCGCGAGCCGACGATGGCATGGGTGTTGTAGACCGCAATGGAGGACTCTGGGCGAGTCCAGTTCATCCTGTGCATGTTGCGTTGTATCACTCCTTGCCAGCTCGGTTCGTAACCGTGACAAGGCTACATTGCGCAGACACCGCAAAACCCGTGCATGCGCGTGCATAAGCCTTTCACCAGGCTGCTATGGTTTCACAGGTCACTAGTGTTGGAGACACGAATGTCCTCTTCGTCCCACTTTCTGTGTCCTAACTATCAGAAACACCCTGTACCCGCCTACCTCTAGGACTCTGGTGACGGGTATGACGGTTCTACAAGTTCTTTTTTGCCGTGACCTGATCCGACCTATTCTTATTTTGTAATTTGTTAGCTCATGCAGCGCAGCTAGCTGCGGCATCTGCGACACCGACACATGGGCGTTCAATGACATGTTCGCCTCCGACAGCTCTCCCTATCTCGTGAGTGGCACCGGTGAGTCCTTTTCTCCTCACGCTGCTCTGCGTGGTCCATCTCCGGGCACCTAGCTGATTGCCAACGTATAGACTGTGATGGGCATAATCTTGCTGCCCAATGACTTCTTACATGGGCGAGGCTCGCTTGGCTTCCTTTACCCCTGGCTGGTCTCTAAGGCCTCAACCATATCACGTTTGATAATCGGGTAGCAGGCGGCGCATAACAAGGGAAGACCAACCTTCTCAGAGCCTCCAAACAATCCTACCTGGAAACTACATACGCGCCACGAGCATTCTAGATGCTAAGGAAAACGTTTCACAACCCACGCGAAGCATACGTACAAACATCAGTTCAACCCCTCAATTTGCTGGACGTCGGAATGGGACCCTTTAAGAGACAACATAGGAACATACTCCGAGTCACGACGAAACTCGGTCCTCATCGCGGTGCTGCGTGACGTCATATTGTGCGTCTCCTCGCTCCAGTCTACAGGCCCAGGTGCCCCAGAATTCCCAACATTCGACACGTCACTACAGTACTCCACTCCCAATCGAGAAGTACAAGGATGAAAGGGCTGCATGTTTTGAAGGGGGGTGTTATGTAAAGGGACGCATGATTTGACTTGTATTTTGTGACAGGAATTGGATTTGTGCGCATAATTCTCGGCAGCAGAACTCTTCATATTCCCTTTTAGGAACCACATTACAGAACTATTCTGTAACTCGCCTTTTTCTCTCGCGCGACTGCCCTGCAGTTTCTTGTGTTTTCACAGCTGCTGAGCACATTTATCATATGGTGACACCAGACTTATTTGTGGTTGTTTGTGCACCAACCTGAGGGCGTGCATTGAATTAAACAGGTCCTGAAACTCCTGGTGTCTTTGAAAGACTGTATAGAATTCTCTAGTGCGTTCTGGTCACAGTCGGAACCTTGGTCGGAGCAGTGTTTCTACTGTCCAGTACCATCTAGATCCAACTGTTTACGAATGACGTCACTCATCCCTGCTCCCTATTACCACCATCTTCGTCATTGGCGTTGCAACGCCGCGCTACTTTATATATCTTCTCTGTCCCGACTGTTTGTTTGTTTCATCTCGCTTTGAGCTCTCTCCCTTCACTCTTCATCATAATACCCCTACTATCGCGAACTGACGCCACAATTCCGTGTTATGCATGAACGACAAGCGAATCAGCCACAGGCCGTCCACTTTGGTGCGGGCAATATTGGGCGGGGTTTCATTGGTGCACTCCTCGTAGAATCAGGATACTTCGTCGTTTTCGCGGATGTCGACACGAAGCTTATCAAGGAGCTAAATACGCATGATTCGTACGAGGTCCATGTCTTGGACGAAATAGAGCGCACAGAAGAAGTCCACTCCTACTCCGGCGTACTTTCCCAAACAGACGAAGTTCTACACGCCATTGCACAACCCCATACGCGGCTGATCACGACCGCTGTTGGCCCAAACGTTCTTGTGAGGATCGCGCCTATAATCGCCAAGGGTCTCCAAGAACGGCTCGCGGCGGGTGACGGCCCACTTAACATCATAGCCTGCGAGAACATGGTGGGCCAGACGGAGACGCTTGGGAAGTACGTCCGGCTCTACCTCTCGGACGAGGAGAACGCATGGCTCGGGGACGCAGTCGGCTTTGCGAACTGCTCCGTGGACCGCATCGTTCCCGCGGCGGCGCAAACGGAGAACCCGCTCGACGTCGGCGTCGAGGACTTCTCCGAGTGGGCGGTGGACAGGAGCGGGCTGCGCACGCCGATCGAGCCGCCCGTACGCGGGATGACGCTCACGGACGCGCTCCCGGCGTACATCGAGCGCAAGCTCTACACGCTCAACTGCGGGCACGCGATCGCGGCGTACCTCGGCTTCGCCCATGGGCTGGACCGGATCGACCAGGCGCTCGCGAACACGGCGATTCTGCAGGACGTCCGTGGCGCCCTGGGGGAAAGCGGCGCGGCGCTCGTGCGGAAGCACGGGTTCGACGAAAGGGAGCACGAGCATTACGTGGAACGCGCGCTCCAACCGCTTCATGAATCCGAAGTTGCACGACGACGTGGTGCGCGTTGGCCGCCAGCCGCTGCGCAAGCTTGCGAAGGGCGACCGACTCCTCGGGCCGACGGCGATGGCGAGAGAATACGGGCTGCCCGTCGACCATCTCGCGCGCGGGATCGCCGCTGCGTTCTTGTTCGATCTGAAGGACGACCACAGAGTGTCGAACTAATTGGCAAGGTCGATGAGGTGGGCATCGAGCACGCGGTCGTGGAATATACTGGATTTGATGCAGGTAGCGATGTGTATGGTAAGATTGTTGAGGCGTACTTGCAGCTCAAAGAATTGAAGATGTAGACCAATATTCGGAGACATTCTCTCGATAGACCCACGAAGGTGTTCTGATAATTTGTCCTATTACCGTAGAGTGTATTATATTCCCGTTCGTGGGTCCGAGTCTGGTCAATGAGATCGGAAACCCCGTCTGCAGAAGCGACCCCCTTCTCTGACGAACGGAAAATGCGAAAAATGGGTATAATGTCTTCTTGATACTGAATTGTCGGGCTTCTACCCGAATGGAAGCACAATAACAAACTGGGGTCATTACAACGGTCGTGCTCGTGATAAAGTCGTGAAGAGGTCGTGGAAATAATGTCATGTCATGAACCATCAGTCAGCCAAAAGAAGGGGAAAAAAAGAATGTTCGCCCGTCGTTCGCGGCCCCTCGCAGATCATCGGATCGCCGATGTGGGCTGCACAACAAGCGGAGGCGGTCCTCCACATTGTAACGAGCACATCACAACAGCGAAGCGCCAAAGACGATCAGCGCAGCGGCGCCTGCGATGAGGGGCGATAAATTTGCACCGAAGCGATCCCAGGTCGGAGCGGCGCCGCTGGTGGTGGCCGATGGCGTCGTAGCGGAGCCGGTTGTGGTCGGGGTCGTCTCGCCGTTCGAGTTGGACACGTTCCCGAGAAGCGCGCTCGCAAAGGCGCAGATTTGACGTATGCTGTTCACGAGCGAAGGAAGGTCGGGGGTGTCTAGGACATCCGTCTGGTTCGTCTTCTCGAAGCTACTCAGGGGGTAGTGAACATGATAAAGTCAGACGATGATGGTGAAACGTACCAGTCAACACACTGCGGGAAAGCGGACTGGAAGGTGTCCGTGCAGGAGCACTTGATCACATCGATGAACGCGCCCGGGTTGAAAGGACCTGTGATTTGATAACAAAGTGCCGCGATTTAGTCAGTTACAGTAAGCGATGGGCCACAATCAGTTCATACCGAAGTGAAGTTGGCCAATACAGTGGAGGCCTGGGCGCAGGAATTGATGCTCGGGTAATCCTGGGCGCAGATCGGACACGATGCCGGGGTATCGGGAAAGTATGGTTGTTGCGTCTGGCGTGGAACGACCCATAAAGGAGGAGATGAAGGCGGGGAAGGGTATGCCAAGACCGACGGTGTCGCAGAAAAAGCGATCAAGAAGAGACCGATAAAGGCGATAAGTAAAGAGTGGAAAGTCGTCATGGTGTTATGTTCTTTTTTTAATATTTTGTCTGGTTTCACCTTTTCTTCTGGATCTGTGGGTATATCTTTCTGAGGGAGCGACACCGTCGTCTGCTGCCAATGAGTGATCGCACCCCTCCCAAATCAGACATCACCAGACAGGGACGCAACCAGCAAAGCACATGATAAGATTAGATAGTAGAAAGGACATCTAACACCCTTGATCGAAGCTCTGAACAACTGCCGCGAATGTTTTATGGATAATGGGGCTGGAGGTGCTGTGCATGTCACTGACATAATAGCAGTAGGGCAGAATTTTCTCTAACAGCCAGAAGAAGAGCGGGGTAGTAGTCAAACAGGATAGCAAAAACAACAGTAGGCAATAAAGAGCAAGCCAATGGGCACAGATTCACACGTCGAATCGCCTCATCTTTAGATCGGAGGACGCTCCATGGGCGAGTTGAGAAGCGTTTGGAGCTAGAAAAGGCACGATGAGTCTCGCTTGTGGAGTTACGTGGAGAAAACCGGGTTGCTCACCTGTTCTAACACGCCGGAGTGTGGCAGGCCGTCCACGCTAGCGCTATCTCCGCCCTCGAGACTGGGGTCCCCCTGTCCCTCACCTTGTGCATCTTGTGCCGCCTTCTTTTTGGTGGAGCCGAGTGGAGCGATGAGTGAAGAAAAACGACGCCGTGGCAACCCATAACGTACCGGGTCTCTCCTCATGCTGACTGCGCCGGGAACGGGTTTCTTGCCCGCATTTTTCCCTGGACCAGACACGCCGGGGACGAACGGCTCGTCGCGCGGGACGATGTCGATGAGAAAGTCGAACTGGTCGGACTTGCCAAGCGCCTTGGCGATGTCTGCGCGTGACAGAGTGCGCCGTTTGTTGGAATCGGCGACTATGAACGCCCGTGCAGTGATCTCTGCGATGAAAACTATCGACGTGGCGAAGTCAGCGAACTAGGTAGACTGGAGGGATTGTGGGAAACGGGGAAATCCGTGAGCGTACTTTCGCATGCCTTGCAGAATAGAATGGGCGCTGTAGAAATACGGTCAAGGAAATTGGGCAGAAGCTGGGGACAGACAAACCATCTGCCGCGATCATCTGCGAAGGATAGACCGGTCAAGTAGGGTATAAAGGAGAAAAGTAAAGTGGGGGTACCTTCACGTCCGGGTCGCTCTTCATAACCTTCTTTATCCTGGCCAAGGGTAATGGCGGGTGTCGATAGTCGGGAATCTCTTGTTCTGCAGCATCGACCTGTCTCTGCCAGAAGGAGTGAAGGAACTCATGAAGGGGCTCTCCTGATTGGACGTATGGCTTGGTCATTGTCACTGAGGATCGTGAACTGTGGTTGGCTGCTGCCACCTGCCTTTTTAAAATTTATTTATTTACCAGATCAGATCGTAATTTACCCCTTATCCTCTTTTCAATAAGCCACTCGTACCAGATCGAGCCGTCGAACACTTCTTGTCCTCTCAACGTCCGGGAATCGTGTAACAATTGACCCGCAGCTCGATCTGCTTACAATAGTCAGGTCTTCTGGTCGCGCTCCAGCGTACCGCTACTGTAAATGCCGCCCCAACTGCTCACGTGTACGTGTACACCACGTGGCCTGGGAAAGTTGCTTTGGGGTGATTGAACGAGTCAGGGCGTTGGTGGCCCCAAGCATGTCACCTGTCCACCTACTAGTATTTGGTACTAGGACTGTATCCTTCTGGTTTCTGAACGAAGAACTTGATGACCTCGATGCAGTATAGCTGGATTCAATATCAATACGAGCGCTTCCAGGCCGGCAGGCCGGCATCCAGGGCGTAAAATTTTTTGGGGGAACGCAATTGATAATTGATGGTTAGTTTCATACAAGACGGCTGCGAGCAGTTTCCGAGAACCATTCAACCAATCAAACAGACAGTGGTGCACAAGTTTCTGGAAAGTATAATGAAGCATGGGAAAAGGGCCTGTAATACTTCTGGGCTTAGGGGAGGAGTGAATAGACGCTACACTAGAACGAAAGCTAGTGTCCCGAGTGGAGAACTATGCATGGGTACGATGAGGATATACACGGATTATACACGATTGGGAATCGCGTGTCGATACAGTAGACCTTTTGAGTGGGGTATAAATAACAAGACGCCAAACATCACAGGTTGTTTTGGGCTATGTGGCGCATGATGGTTAATGATGCTAGAAGTTCTGATGATGACACGAGTGAATTTAGCCGCGAAATAGCGAACAGAGGTTCTGGAAAGTGACCCACCGATGGACAGATGCGCGAAAGATTCGTACACAGTGAGTACATTGCCCGATGTACCGTATGCTGGGCGGTCTGGTAACTTGAGATTGTAGTGCGCGACGACGTAGTCGTCTGCGTTCAAGCACTAGGGAACGGGGATGTACGAAATGAGCATTGTACCTAGCGGACATCGAACTCTGTGAGTATCTTACCGTCCACTCATGTTCTGCGACCATGTGATGACTCCACTTGTATTCCTTTCCATCTGAAGCCGTGAACTTTCGGAAGAGGGACCTGCGCAGTCACGGTCAATGAATACAAACGTTATACGCGCCCGAAGAGAATACGCACCCCCCAAACAACGAAACTTTGCGCAGGTAATGGTGCATGGGTATCGATACAGACCCCCGTGTGAAGTGGACGGTTCCCAGCGCGCCTTTGGGTCCAAAGTCAAGGATGATTGCAGGCTCGCGGTAGAAGTGGCGGCCGTCACGGTCACCGATGCTCGTCGAGCGTTGTCCCATGTCGTATATCATAAGACCCGCGTTGCGCGTACGTTGGGGCGTAGATGAGACGCGCAGGAATGCACGGTCGTAAACTTCGTCAAAGTCGGATCCGGTGAGGACGCCAGTGCGATCCTCGAAGAAGTAAGCAGATGGTGGACCGGAGATTGTCATGGTCTGTCGTGAAGGACCGAACGAGGAACGGGAGGGGATAGGAAAGGTGAAGAGGGATAGATAGGCAGGACACAGATGAGGAGACCAGTTCCCTCACCTGCGCCTTATAAGAGAAGCGCTATATCCATATATAGAAAAGGGGCCAGAAGACTGTTTCCTGACGTGACTGTCAGGAGCAGTGTTAAAACCAACTTCTGAGGACAAACCATCGGGACGGTCGATCTAGCGCTCTTTGGGCGAGTAGGGTATCCCTTCTGTAAGCGCAGCTGCCAGCCGCAACGAGGCAGTGCCAGTGTGTGAGACCATTAGGCGCTGGAAGAACTTTGACTTGGCGCTAAATGGGACTACACTGGCAAGCAAGCTGCAAGGATAAAAAAAACACTACAGTAGTCGGAGATCATGGTCCAATATTGTTAGAAGATGGCGCAATGCACGGTACAAATTTAAGCCGGCATCTACCTAATATGTGAAGCATCAGAAAATACGTCTCCAGCAATGCGAGCCCAAGCACTCACTAAGTTGATCGGGAGGCTAGTGCTGTATGTGATGGAACAGCGAGGACCGCCTTCGCGGAAAGAAAAATGCAGGCGAAACCCGGATGGGGCGGCCGTAACGCGGGATGCCCATTTGCAACCACTGGCACCCAGACGCGCGACTGACACACCGTAAGCCTGTTGAGAAGCGTCTTCTCGCCGTCGGCTAATGTGTAACCGGCCGTCGAAGTACGACGACCTGCAAGCCGCGGTCGTAAGCAGCGTCGCATTTAATTCCGGGTGGGGACGGGGGGCAGTGTGGGGGCGCGCGCCTCAGACCTGAGATCTTGATTTCGGTGATCGATGGTTGGCCGACCCTGGTTCCTCGAACAGGTCCTTTTTCGAACGAGTCCGCAACGCGAAGACAAGAGCCCCACAGTAAGTTACAAATGCCTGGGGCCCGTCTCTAGAATTCGGCTCGACCGCAGGGCAGAATACTGTAGTGTCGCCTTGTGGGCGGAGCGCGCGTTGCCGCCTGGCTGCGTAACTGGATTCCCGAAATCAAGGTGAGGAGAGTGGCTGGAAGCGCCTAGGTTATCTCCCTTGGAATGTCCCCGTACCCCATGACATGAACAAATTTAGTGGGGTTCACATCCTCAAATCTGAAGAAGCGGCCCACCAGGCATGGAAGAAGACCGGCATGGGAATCGTATCAGCCCGATATCTACTTCCGCGGATGCGACAGCACGAGTGCGCCCCTAGCAAACATTCAGAGTGTCAATCACTCAACTGACAATGTACCCATGCTTCTCAGGGATCAGTGTTTTTACCGGTGTGTCGTGCACTCGTGGCTGGCGCTTCTCAGACAGGCACGGTGGGCAGAATAGATGTACACTCTGTATGCTTAGTCAACTTGGCCCTGGGAACGAGGGAAAGGTTTTGATTTGAAAAAAAAAAAAAAAGAACGAGGAAAAAGTCCACGTACATGCCAAATGTTGGTCTTTATCTGATCCATATCGAAACGGACTTCGCTTCGAAGCGACGGAGTATAGGTAGATGACTCCCCTGAATTCCATACTTGAGCTTCCTACTCCACCTTGCCCACACCTGCTCCGTCGTACTCACAGGTGACTGTGTAACGACGGCTTCGGCAAAGGGTTCGGCGACCGGCAGTGGCAGCGAAGCGCCATCCTTCTTGGCGCTGGAAAGCAGTGGAAGCTTCGGTCTCGCGGAACTGGTGCGAGTCAGGGCGCAAGGCAGGTATGTCAACGTTCGGAACACGCCAGGAATTTCGCAAACCGAATAGGGTAAAGACGCTTCCAGGTGTGGTGGCCCGAGGTAGAGTCGTTCTGGTGTTTTCTGTGATTCGACACCACCGATCATGGTCATGGGTCGTGCGCGAATAGGAAATTATGGTTCGATTCGATTTGGATCAGAGCAAGGTGCAACTTTGTACCACCACCCACGCCATATGTATGTACACGTGGCTTCGACCCTACTGTGAGGCACGATCATTTCTCGCATCAACCCCGGCCGAACCTTCACCGTGACTGGAACATCCTAGAAATGCCTTAGCTCACGTCGACTGGGGTGGGGGTGGCTCTCGACCCTATGAATTGGAATTCTGGCGTGGATTTGATCGCTCGCTCGGCTCCCGGAATCTATATTTCAAATCTTTAATAGCATTCAATTAAACCTACTCTAGCCTTCCTGGGCCCAACGGGATCGACGCGGTCCTTGGCGATCAGTGGTAGTAGTAGTAGGCGCCTTTCTTCAAAATCTTCGTACTGTAGTTGCAGTTCTTGCCAGCAGCAAGACGTCGCGGAGGGATCACCCCATTTCCATTACTCATACGACGCATTACTCACCCCGCCGAGACAACTGGGCGCTCTCAGTTGCGTGGCCATACAAACCGCCCCGGCAGGATTTGTGGCTCACTCGCTGCTTGCTTTGTTTATTGATCCGTATGGTCACCTCTGGGTTTCGCGCCCACCACCAGCACTGCGCTCCCCTTAGTGGTCGGTCGTCACGACGGGTGTATAACGGGGGCCACCCTTTTGATGCGCCCACGTTCTTGGCGCCCTCGAAGGGGCAAGCCCAGCAGGCGGCCGGCCAGCAAGGTCACAGCAACAACAATAGAAAACCAGTCGCCTTAGCAAGATCCGAGCGACGACAATTGAATCGATCATCCTGAGCCTTGCCCGAATTGTACCGGAGAACTCTGGCCGAGCGTCCTCCGGCCGCCAGCCCGCACGCCCTTGGAGCCATCGAGGAGTGCGCCATCCATCACATTGCGCTAAACGGCCCGCACTACCCAGAAATGGACTCTAGTTTGTCTTATGTAGAGAGGAGCCACCCAGCCGTTGCTCAGCTACAAATCCGTCTAGAATGCGACCTTGCCTATCCGACCGCGCAGGCTGCATGTAACCCACCCGCGCCGTCCAAAATCGTGAATACGATGGCGTCAGGCCTTCGGAAGTTGTGACCACCGGTACGTTGCCGTGCTCGTCATCGCGTCATATCTGGCGTCTTTCTTGCGAACTACGGGCTGCCGAAATTTCGTTTGCTATCTAGTTTTTCAAAAAATAACTCGTGCCTTGGGGTATAAACCCGTATGCGGTGCTAATTCATTCCTTCTCGGTCGTGTTATTGGTTTATCCACGAATGACAGGTACTGTATTCACGTATATCCCAAAAGAGTGACCTCTACAATGATTCTCGGTCATCCGAAAAAGGCACAACTGCGTACAGTACCATCAATCTACTGCGAGATGGTGCTGAGTGTTTTTTGGATATTGAAGGGCAGACATCCATGCCACGGTCTCGCTACATGCAGGTCGCTCTCTTTCTACTTCGTACTCATTCCTAGAGCCCAGGCGATCGGTTCGAGGATGTCCCGTATCATGTCTTTAGGTCGTGCGACCCGAGTCCGAAGATGTGAAACAATCTGGCTGTGGAGTAGTCCAGAAGGTACGGCTCGACTATGACCCACATGGGCTTTCTCGGAAGAAGGGCCTGATAGAAGTGCTGATGCCATGGAATTAGCGACGTCGACTGAGTGGGCGAAAAGAGGTTGACCGTCACTTAGCTAGAACGTAGGTCATGAGGAAAGCTGCGTGACCGCGGTGGAGCAACTGAGCTAATGATGGTGATCTCAGTCGGCCTCTCCTTCTCCGGAGCGAGCTTACACGTTAGCAGGTTCACGCATGTAAATTAACCAGAGGGTTTGCACAGGACTGGAATTCCCAGGACTTTAGGCTATATGTTCTTCGGCTATTCTCGCGGGGACGGGACGTCATGTATTGGTAGTCATCGAAGAATGTTCCAGGGTGAACCAGACGACGAGGGTGGAACGGAAGCCAATACCGAAGCTGTGCGCAAGTGTCAGAAAGATTGAGAGATAACGCGGATGATGAGGCCTATGAGGCCTCGATGAGGGCTCGATTTGGCGAAACGAAGGGCGGGCAGGTTCGGGACAGCGAGGTCCCAGGGGATCCTTGTTTTGTATTGTCCTTCTTTTCGATTTCCCATGCAGCTGTCAAGTGCAACACACGACATGTCCTGGGTCCCCTATCATCGGGTCCTCTTGTTTTCACACACACAACAGCGCGCACCTTTCCCGACCGGGCTCTTTGATGCGCAATACATCACGACGCGGCGCACTTCCTTGGCACCTGTTCGACTCCGCCAGTACGCGGATATGGTGGAAAGGAGCGGCTGTGAGTTCGGGGTCGGCCACGCGCGACGAAGCGACTTCGTTGGACTGTTGTCACGATGGTGTCATTGTGTCAAAGAATCGTTCGAACGATCATTCATAAACCACTTACCCAGATTCCTTTCACGAACCAGAAAAAGCTGAACTCCTCCCTTAACGCAAGTGCAGCCAACCAAGGTTTTACGGCGACTGATTCAGTGGGAGATTGTGAGTTCGTTATTAACGTCGTGTGCAACAAACGCAAGTTCACTCACGCGCTCACAGGGCAAACTCGGACTTCCTCATTATTACGTCTTCCTGCGGCTTCCATACAGTAAGCCGCGTATAAGCGCGACAGACTTGGAGCATCAACTCACCTTTGCCACGGTGCTAGCGGTGTCCCCCCGACAACTATGACAGTGGTCTCAAAGCTAGTCACCCATTTTTACTCGAACGAGCCCTGCGCTACAACTCAAACGGCGATATACTGTAGCCATGTCGAGGGTTTTTAGCTGAAAGCGAAGTGAGCTGGCATCCCCAATGCTCTAAAGAATTATATCGAGAAATTATATCGGGACGAGTCCGAGTCCTGCTGACCAAGCATCATATGGGGATATAACAACACCCGTGGTCTTGCTTGCAACTTTGTACTTGCTCGAGAACGATGTCTACGACCTCGGAAGACGGTAAATTAAACGCTTCATTCGAGCACCGTCTGGGGTGACTGACTGAGTGATCTTTAGTGCTCGTCGGCGTTATTGGCGGTAGCGGTCTCTACGACCTCGACAACCTGACATTCGTGTGAGGCGAGCCACCTTATCGATCCGTAAAAACACTGACACCACCCGTCCAGAAAACACGTAAACCCAGAGACGGTACGGGCCCCTCGTTCGCGATCTCGTTCTCGACGTTGCCCATCTCTGACCCGCAGCCGTGGGGGTACCCCTCCGCGCCGATCACGATCTCCTCGCTCCCATCGGGCACGCGCGTCGCCTTCCTCGCGCGCCACGGGGCCGGGCACACACTGAGCCCGTCGGCAGTGCCGTCGCGCGCGAACATCGCCGCGCTCAAATCGCTCGGCGTGCGCGCCGTGCTGGCGTTCAGCGCGGTCGGCTCGCTGCGCGAGGAGATGCCGCCGGGGACGTTCGCGCTGCCGACGCAGATCATCGACCGCACGCGCGGCGTGCGCCCCGCGAGCTTCTTCGACGCCAGCGTCGTCGCGCACGCGGCGTTTGGCGATCCGTTCGCGAACGCGCTCGTCGGGTGGCTCGCGGGCCCCGTGCGGCGCGCGCTGGAGGACGAGGGCCGCGGCGTGCAGCTCGTCACGGATACGTGTATCGTGTGCATGGAGGGCCCGCAGTTCTCGACGCGCGCCGAGAGCGTCATGTATCGCCAGTGGGGGGGCGACCTGATCAACATGAGCGTGCTGCCCGAGGCGAAGCTCGCACGCGAGGCGGAGATCAGGTGAGTTGTTGCCGCTTGTCGGGCGTAATGTGCTGATCGTTTTTGGTGGCGTTTTTTAAGCTATGCCCTCATCGCCACCGTGACGGACTATGATTCGTGGCGGCCCAACTCGGAGGTGGTCACGACCGCTGAGGTGTTCAAGACCTTGAAGGCGAACGCGGAGACGTCGCGTCATGTGGCAGCGACCATACTCCAGGAACTGCACGAGGCGACTCTGCAAGGCAACATTCTCTCAGAGGAAGTCGGGTCGATGCAGTTCGCTATTATGCCGCGATCTGAGCACCAGAAGCAAGAAGACAGGGACAAGCTACGCTACATTCTGCCGAAGTACTTCTCGGATTAGAGCGTCGGGTGTTAGCTAGAACACAAAGAAGGAACACCAATATATGTATATCCCATAGCTCAGGCGAGGAACAGACAATCTGAATTTGAATCGATACACGGAACACACAAACACAAGAATGTAAAAAGAGTACAGTTTGCACGAACCATCCGAATGTCCTGGTTCTCATCCGTCCTCCTGCTCTTGATCTAAACTGACAAGCTCGAGGTAGCCCTCGGGCACAAGTGCGTGACCCTCGTCACCGCCGCGCGCAACAATGGCCCAGCCAACGCCGCCGCCGCGCCCGACGACGCGCACAATCTGGTCCTCCTCGAGCGCCATCTCCGCCGTGCCCTCCGGCTCGAACACATACAGTGCGCGGTACAGACCCGGGAGCAACGGGCGCTGGACGTCCTCACCCTCGCCCGCCCGGTCGTCCGCGCAGCCATCACCGTCCTCATAGTCGTCAAAATCGTCGTCGTCGTCCAGCGAATCGTACGGATCGTCGATCTCGTACGAGGGGCTCACTGCCTCCTCAAAGTTGCGCTCAAAGTCGCCCTGACTCGGCCCGCCGCCGCCGCTACTGGGCCCGCCACCGTCTGCGGCGCCGCTACGCACGCCGAACCAGCTGAGGCGCCCGAGGCCCCAGCCGGCGAAGCCGTACGACGAGCCGCCGCCGTTACTGCTGGAAGGATCGTCGCGGTCGTCGTTGCTACTGGAGGCGCTAGAGGCGGACCAGGTGGAGAGCGGGCGCTGGAGGCGGCGGTTCGGGCGCGGGGTGAGGGGACCCACGCCGGTGTGGCGCGCGTCATCGTCCGGGAACGCAAAGTCGCGAATCTTGACGAGGACCGAGGGTGCGACGGAGGACGCCCTGCGCGCCTGCTGCTGCTGTTGTTGTTGGAGGTGTTGGCCGGGCGTCGGCGTTGTTGGGCTCAGGGCGCCCGTGGTGGAGTCGGCATCAGGTCCGAGTTCGTGTGGGATCGCGGGCGGCGCGGGGGACGCCGAGGTTGAGGTTGGGCGGGAGCGCGTTGAGGAGCGCCGGGAGAGCGCGGCGGAAGCGCGGCGGGAGACTGCGGGGGAGGGTGGAGCGGGACGAGAGGAGGTCAGCGAATTGCGCGAGGATCTTAGGCCGGTTGGATCTGTCGGCGCGGGGGAGGTAGAGGGAGGGGAGGACGGCTGGATGATGGTCGTGGGTGGGTTTTGGTTGCTTGCGAGAGGCGTCGTGGGTTGGGACTCGGAGAGGGGCGTACCGTCGTCGTCGACGGCTTCGGTGACGCCGTTCGACCCCACGTTGGGTGGCATCGACGCGCCTGGGGAGTCTGGCTTCGGCATGGACGCGGGAGAAGCAGGTAGGAATGGTGGACTGGCACCCACGCCGCCGTTGTTGAGGTTGACGATCACATCCACGTCCGCGCCGCGGCGGTGATCCGTTCCTTTGTCCACTTTGTCATCGCCCGCAGATGATTTTTGGTCTTGTGACTCTGTTGTTGCTGCGCTGGGCGGTTTGCCAGCAGCGACGCCAGTAGCGGTTACCGTGGGAGTAGCAGGGAGGTTTTGATGGGGAGCCGAGTCGTGGTGGCCATTGCCAATATTGTTTCCCGCGTTCATTCTAGAGTCTGTCGATCTGCGTTTGGATGTGGACGACATTACGGCGTACTCATGGGGAGAGAGGAGGGGCGGGGGGAAAAAGGGGGAGCCAGGGGATGGAAAGGGGGACGAAGAGACTGACAATCTGTTAACGGTGACGGTGAGCGAGGAGGTGGTATCTGTGGATTGGGACCGTTAAAAGTGGCTGATTGAAAGACGGGTTAAGCGAACAGACCTTTTGTGTCTGTCATGGTTTACTAACAACTACTGTATGTGTGCAACTGATCCGGATGAGCCCATTATCAGTGCCCGAGTCTCCCCACAGAGGTGATCCTTTCAATGTGACCGTCGTCAGGGCATCCAAGCCTGGCAACCGCCGTATAGCCCCACCGTCAATCAGATTGCCTTATCAGGTTTCATTATCTCTCATACATACATCTACCCCTGTTAATACCTCCATGCTGGCTTCTGCGCCGATCCCCCAGACGTGTCTGAACTCCCCGAATCATCTCCCCCTCCGGTTTCATCCACGTGCGTCCTACGTGTCCGCCGCACGCTCGCCGCAGTTGGCAGTCCATATGAAACCCGTCCGTGCTTCTTCACCCCTTTGCGTGGTGTGCTCACTGCGTTGGGTCCCTGCTTGGCCATATCGCCACACTTGAAAACATCTTCCACGCTCGTCTCGTCGTCTCCCAGTTCACTTTCTGTGGGGAAAGGTGCTGCAGCTGCCAATATGTCCGGACTCGTGAACGTGTGATATATCTCTTCGAGGAGAATCCGCGACGGCACACCGAGGTCTTCTTCTTCGGCAGAATCCTGGTCCTTCATGCGAGACGGGACGAGCCCTAGTCCGTCAAACGGGCGCGGCTTCTCGTCATCATCGTACAAGATCTGAATCCCGAGGCCCATCAGTTTGCCACCCCCCGCGGTCACTTTACGGGTTGGCTGACGGGTCGGCGTCGTCGGAGTTGTAGGACTCCAGCTAGGCAAGACTGGCGTAGAGACCATAGACGAGCGTGAGGATGCAGACATAGAAGTGTTCCTCGATTGTGAAGGCAGTTCACAGTTCAGCAGAATCGGCAGGTCACAAGGTGGTTCTCTCAGGGTAAACGACGACGACGGCCCGATGCTCGATTTTCCCGGGTATGGCCTTTGCTTGGACGGAAACCTGTTTGGAAGACACTCGGCGTTTGCAATGGATCCTCCACGACGGGCATGCTGAGATTCGAGCATCAAGAAGGGGACGGCGCGATCTGAGGGAGCGTAATATCCCCTGCTGCTACTCGAGGGAAGCGGACCTGGAGGCTCAGATTGTCGACAAACAGGGTTATGCACTGGTACCATCTCCACGGCGGCTGGCGGGTAACCCCCAAGCAGTGGGCCCCGAGAAGATTCGTCGTCGTCGAGAAGGGTCAAGAGAAGGTGCAGGAAATAGCGTAGACATGATGCGGCGACGTGAAAGAGACCCATGTCTGGCGAGAGAGAATCGAAAAAGAGAAAGTCGAATAGGCTGTGTGTATAGTAGCTATAGTTTGTTGCAGAGTCGAGAGCAGAGTTGGTTTCTTTAAATTTCGCGTATCTATCACGTGTGAATCAAAATGCATCACGTGGAAGAACAATATGGCCTCCAGATCCGAGTCGGCCCTCGAGCGTACGTTCGAGACTCTGCTTCTCATTTAAATGTCGGCGGTCTGACTTTGAGCGTATAAATTAGGCAACAACTCAATCTTGCCCGCCATCTCCTCACACCGCTTTCTCCAACATGTCTACAGATTCTCAATCTTTCCTCGACCCGTCGTGTGCGTTCGAGGAACTGAAAAAATACCCTAGCTCCGATGGAGTGTCCGTCAAACAACTCATGGATCCGACCGTGCACGGCGGTCTCACGTACAACGACTTCCTCATGCTACCTGGAAAGATCGATTTCTCCGCCAATGAAGCCACCACCGAAAGCCGCATTACTCGCAATGTCGTCCTCAAGACCCCGTTCGTGAGTAGTCCGATGGATACCGTCACCGAGGTAGAAATGGCCATCGCGATGGCGGTGCGTATTCCCTGCGATATCTATCTGCATACGCACTCACGTATTTCAGTTGCAAGGAGGCATCGGTATTATCCACCACAACCAGTCAGCTACAGCGCAAGCTGATATGGTCCGTGCCGTGAAGCGTCACGAGAACGGCTTCATTACCGACCCCGTGGTACTGTCTCCTGACCGTTACGTCGAGGATGTGCTGGACGTGAAGGCCCGACTGGGTTTCTGCGGTATCCCGATCACCGGTTAGTTTTTTGTTTTCCCTGTTCGATTGTTCGTGATGAATTCTTTTTATACCTTCGTTCTGCCGCACCAACACGTATACACGTGTGAAATGGGGAGATAACGCACGGATTCACTGATCCTTCGCTTCTTGTGTTCCGTTCATTTTCATTAAGCCCTGCTGACTTGGTTTGTCATGCAGACACGGGCGCGCTAGGTGGCAAGCTAGTTGGAATCGTCACCTCCCGCGATGTCCAGTTCCAGCCTCGGGACGCCCGACTTGCCGATATCATGACTACCGACCTTGTAACGGCTTCCGAGGGCGTTACGCTCTCCGCGGCCAACGACATTCTTCGTGACTCCAAAAAGGGAAAACTCCCCATTATCGACTCTCAAGGACGTCTCGTCTCCCTTCTTGCCCGCTCGGATCTCCTCAAAAACCAGACGTACCCTCTTGCCTCCAAGCTCCCCGAAAGCAAGCAGCTCTACGCAGCTGCGGCGATCGGCACGCGCCCCGCCGACAGGGATCGGCTGGCATTGCTCGTGGATGCCGGTCTAGACATCGTGATCATCGATTCGTCCCAGGGCAACTCGGTCTTCCAGGAGGACATGATCAAGTGGATCAAGGGGACGTACCCAACACTCGAGGTGGTCGCAGGCAACGTCGTGACACGCGAGCAAGCAGCGACACTGATCGCCGCCGGCGCCGATGGGCTCCGCGTCGGCATGGGCTCGGGGTCCATCTGCATCACGCAGGAGGTCATGGCCGTCGGGCGCCCGCAGGCCTCGGCCGTCTACGCGGTATCCGAGTTTGCCTCCCGCTTCGGCGTGCCCGTCATCGCCGACGGCGGCATCTCGAACGTCGGGCACGTCATCAAGGCGCTCGCCCTCGGCGCGGGCGCGGTAATGATGGGCGGCCTGCTCGCAGGGACGACGGAGGCGCCGGGCGAGTACTTTTACCACGAGGGCAAGCGCGTCAAGGCGTACCGCGGGATGGGCTCCATCGAGGCGATGGAGCAGGGCAAGCCGGGCGGCGGCGGTGCCGGCGCGATTCCGGGCGGGCCCAAGGCCAACGGGAAGCCAGGGAAGAAGTACCCGACGCCGCCGAGCAAGGCGCAGGCGGAGGGCCACGTGCGGGAGAACGCGGCGACGACGCGGTACTTCTCCGAGGCGTCCGCGGTGAAGGTCGCGCAGGGCGTGTCGGGCGACGTGCAGGACAAGGGGAGCGTCAAGGACTTTCTGCCGTACCTCCATGCGGGGCTCCAGCACTCGCTGCAGGACATCGGAGTGAGGAGCATTGCGGAGCTGAGGGACGGCGTCGGAGCGGGCCGCGTGAGGTTTGAGTTGCGCACGGCGAGCGCGCAGGTCGAGGGCGGCGTGCATGGGCTGAACTCGTGAGTCCAGCCTTCCCACCACCGACATACGAGGTGCCTTGACCTGTTGCCCCCCCTTAACAGATATACAAAGCGTCTCTTTGCCTGACGTGAATGTAGCATTGTCACCTCATCGGTGTGTATATTACACAGCGGGTTTTACCCCGTGTCACCAACAGCAGCCTTTGGCTCTCAGGCGAAATCCTCGCATGCTGTACAGTACCTCACATACATCTTTGAGCGCCAAACCCATCATCGCCTAGTCCTGAGATTTGAGCTCGTCGTCTAAATTTGATGAACAAAGGGGCTTCCAACTTCCCCAAATCGTTTTTGCGATGGATACGCAACAGCCCCCGATTCCATAGCGAATGTTGACGCAAAGAATAGGTGCGTGGTTTAATAATTCTTCGGCCATTCCTGATAATAGTTTCGGGAGCTCGGGCGCCACGCGCGAGGCAAACTAGATATAACCGGAAGTCTCAGGATCGCGCGTGTACGAGCAATGTCTGAGGTGGTAGGTACGAGCAAGCGAGAGTATTTAACTACGGGCGAAAAAGTCGAAGGACTGTCGCCCTATACTAAAGTTAGAACGAATGTACAGTACTAACTAATTTTAGAGCGGATTAACGCAAAACGGACCCGAATAACATCACAAACGCGCTGAATCTCCTCAATTCTCGCCGGGCTTGAGCGCTTGAGCACGAACCCGTGTTCTCCGGACAACTGAGGCCGTTCCGGTCAAGGCATAGGTCCTTGAAAAAGGATATCTGCCCTAATCAGATCGGTGCGTCATGCATAACTGGATACCAACGAACAAAAAAAGTACGAAACAATTCCAGGCAAAGGCGAATGCAACGGTGCGGAGTCCGAGTCACTGCTGTTCCTTGGGGGTCCGCACAACGCAACACGACAGGAGCCTGAGACGACCCAAGAATAGCACGGCGTATCGCCACCAACCTGCACGACTACCACCCGTCGCGCATGCCGCGATCGGTGCATTTTCGATAGGTGCAATCAAATATTTGAATGATCTCGATTTTTGCAAGCACCTAAATTTATCGTTGATATAGGGGCAGTATCTCCATTTACCGTCGAGTCCAATGAGACACATCCGAACTTTGAGCGCCGCTAGCCCTCTTAACTTGAAAGGGCAGAATCAAAATCAACTCGTTTTAACCGTCTCGGTTACCCCCCGTAATCATGCACCGCCGCGCCCTTTCTGTGCTCTCCACCCTTTCAGCCGCGTTCCTCTGTGGCTTCGCGACGCCTCTCACATTACGCTGGGACGAAATGAAGGTGAAGCATGCATGGGATACTGTCCCGAAGAACTGGCACAGCCTGGGCCACCCGTCCAATCAGACCACCATCGACCTCCACCTCGCGCTCAAGTCCCACCGCGAAGACGCCTTGGTTGAAGCGCTGTACGAGGTCAGCGACCCTCAGCACTCAAGGTACGTCTCTACACCGCCCATCTGTGCGCGCATGTACCCACCGGTGCCACTGTCCCATGGCAGATATGGTGCACACTTGTCTAAAGAGCAGGTTGCCGAGGTCGTCGCGCCGCACCCGGACACCCTTGAGCTCGTCACTTCATGGCTTGGACACCACGACATTCCTCCCTCCTCCATTTCAATGACACTCGGTGGCAACTGGTTGAGAGTCGTTGGCGTTTCCGTGTCCCACGCCAATCGTATCCTCGGCGCATCGTACCAGCTCTACCAACATGTCGAGACGAACGACACGGTTCTCCGCACGATCAGCTACTCGCTCCCAGAGGTCCTGCATGGGCACATACAAACGATCGTCCCGACGACTTACTTCAGCTCTTCGCTCACAGAGGCAATGAGACCACGGATGCACCTCAGCACGGGAGTCGAGACACGGGCGAAGGCGGGGGTCGGAGCTGTCGAGCCGCGACGAAGAGGGTATCACGCCGTCGTACCTGCGCACGCTGTACAGATCGTCGGGCTACACTCCCAAAGCGACGGATCGGAACGCATTCGGGATTGCGGGCTATGGAGGGCAGTTCCCGAGCCCGCACGACCTGACGCTTTTCATGAATGAATATCGCACCGATGGAGAAGACGCGACATTCACTGTGACGCAGATAAACGGCGGGGGGTACGATCCGGCAAACCCCGGCGTCGAGGGGAACTTGGACATTCAGTACGCGAGGCTATGGCGTACCCGACGCGGCACATCTACTACAGCACAGGCGGCACGGCTGACTCACCACCAGATGATCCATACCTCTGTTGGTTACGCTATATGATTGCTCAAAATGACGTCGACATCCCGCGGACGATCAGGCACGTCGTATGGCGGGTACGAGCTTACCTTGCCACCGGAGTATGCGGTGAGCGTGTGTAACCTATTCGGTCAGCTTGGTTTGCGCGGTGTGAGCGTCCTCTTTCGAGCGGTGACAATGGCGTCGGCGAAGGGGACTGCTTGTTCCGGGACAGCTCCGGAGACGAATCTGTCTGGTTCATCCCCCACCTTCCCCGCAACTTGTATGTGGTATTTTTTCTTTCTTTCTGCTTGTTAGCAGTACACAGGCGTAAGCACACAGTCACTCACCAGGTCCCCGCTTTCGTAGGTCCGTGGGTGACTAGCGTTGGTGGCACGACGGGCCACGATCCCGAGGTGGCGGCGAGCCTATCTGGAGGCGGCTTCTCGATCTACTTTCCACGCCAACCCTACCAGGCGGACGCGGTATCTACCTTCCTCCAGTACTTCGGGGACAAGCATAGCGGCCTCTACAAGTCTGTTCACGGCCCTGACCTGATCTGTTATTCTTACTTTGTATTTGTGCAGTCCTGGAGGCCGCGGATTCCCCGATGTCTCCTCGCAGGCGATCAAGTTCCTCTTCGTCTTAGGAGGGCAATTAAATTCCGTGTCCGGCACGAGTGGCTCTACACCCGTGCGTCTTTCCCTCCTCCCTCTGCCCTGCTACGTCCACTCAGCTGGCCGCCAACGCACAGACCGTGGCAGGGATCATCTCTTTGTTGAATGACCACCTCATTTCGAAAGGCAGCACACCCCTTGGCTTCCTCAACCCCTGGCTGTACGGCACAGGCCTTCCGGGCCTCAATGACATCATGTCTGGCTCAAACCCAGGCTGTAACACTGATGGATTCCCTGCTGTCGCTGGATGGGATCCCGTATGTCCCTTCAGGATGGTGTCTCTCGGACGTTGGTTGACTGTTGGCTGCATAGGTGACGGGTCTCGGGACGCTCGACTTTACTAAACTTGAGGAAATAATCGATGATCGACTGAGAACACCAGGTACCTCACGCACACAGAACCAACAGACCACATAGACATCGCCATTGTGTATGTACTATGGGGATATTTACGGGCCAGTAGACAATGTTTCAAGTATCGGGCGCAGGTCTATATCAGGTACTAGCTAATTTGATTCTCACGGGTCTTTACAGTAAGAAATTACATTTATTACTGATAGCAGTCTACCTTAAACGATTTCGATTTTGGCAAGCACCGAAGTTTATATTACTTGCGTCGATATGGGGACAGTACCTCTATTTTGACAACACCGCTGTTGGAAGCAATGGGACACGTCATAAAATCCATGGCTTTCAGCGCCGCTGGCTCTCTTAACTTGAAAGGGCCGAATGGTGAACTCGTTCTACCGTCTTGGTGACCCCCTGTTGGCATGCGCTGCCACGCCATCTCCGTGCTCGCCACCCTTTCAGCCCAGCTCCTCTGTGGCTTTGCGACGCCCCTCGCATCACGTTGGGACGGAATGAAGGTGAAGCATGCATGGGATGCTGTCCCGAAGAACTGGCAGAGCCTGGGCCACCCGTCCAATCAGACCGCGATTGACCTCCACCTTGCGCTCAAGTCCCACCGCGAGGACGCCTTGGTTGAAGCGCTGTACGAGGTCAGCGACCCTCAGCACTCAAGGTACGCCCCTACACCGCCCATCTGTGCGCGCATGTACCCACCGGTGCCATTGTCCTATGGCAGATATGGTGCACACTTATCTAAAGTGCAGGTCGCTGAGGTCGTCGCGCCGCACCCGGACACCCTTGAGCTCGTCACTTCATGGCTTGGACACTACGACATTCCTTCCTCCTCCATTTCAATGACACTCGGTGGCAACTGGTTGAGAGTCGTTGGCGTTTCCGTGTCCCCACGCCAATCGTATCCTCGGCGCATCGTACCAGCTCTACCAACATGTCGAGACTAACGACACGGTTGTCCGCACGATCAGCTACTCGCTCCCAGAGGTCCTGCATGGGCACATACAAACGATCGTGCCGACGACTCACTTCGGCTCTCCGCTCACGGAGGGAATGAGACCACGGATGCACCTCAGCACGGGAGTCGAGACACGGGTGAAGGCGGGGTCGGAGCTGTCGAGCCGCGACGAAAATGGTATCACGCCGTCGTACCTGCGCACGCTGTACAGAACGTCGGGCTACGCTCCCAAAGCGACGGATCGGAACGCACTCGGGATTGCGGGCTATGGAGGGCAGTTCCCGAGCCCGCAGGACCTGACGCTTTTCATGCATGAATTTCGCACCGATGGAGAAGACGCGACATTCACTGTGACGCAGGTAAACGGTGGGGGGTACGATCCGGCAAACCCCACCCTCGAAGGGAACCTGGACATTCAGTACGCGGAGGCTATGGCGTACCCGACGCGGCACATCTACTACAGCACAGGCGGCACGGCTGACTCACCAACAGATGATCCATACCTCTGTTGGTTACGCTATATGATTGCTCAAAATGACGTCGACATCCCGCGGACGATCAGCACGTCGTATGGCGGGTACGAGCATGACTTGTCCAAAGAGTATGTGTTGAGTGTGTGCGCCCTATTCGGTCAGCTTGGTTTACGCGGTGTGAGCGTCCTCTTTGCGAGCGGTGACGATGGCGTTGGCGAAGGGGACTGCTTGGTCCAGAGCAGCTCCGGAGACGTCTCTGTCCAGTTCATCCCCAACTTCCCCGCAACTTGTATGTGGTATTTCTTTTTTTTCTGCTTATAAGCAGTACGCAGGCATACGCACACAGTCACTCACCTGGCCGTGATATCGTAGGTCCGTGGGTGACTAGCGTTGGTGGCACGAGGGGCCACGATCCCGAGGTGGCGGCGAGCCTATCTGGAGGCGGCTTCTCGAACTACTTTCCACGCGAACGTTACCAGGCGGACGCGATATCTACCTTCCTCCAGAACTTCGGGGACAAGTATAGCGGCCTCTACAAGTCGGTTCACGGCTCTGACCTGACCTGACCTGACCTGACTTGCTATTCTTACTTTGTATTTGTGCAGTCCTGAAGGCCGCGGATTCCCCGATGTCTCCTCGCAGGCGATCGACTTCTTGTTCGTCTTAGGAGGCGAATTCGAATTCGCGATCGGCACGAGTGCTCTGCACCCGTGCGTCTTTCCCTCCTCCCTCCACCCTGCTACGTCCACTCAGCTGGTTGCCAACGCACAGACCGTGGCAGGCATCATCTCTTTGTTGAATGACTACCTCATTTCGAAAGGCAGCACACCCCTTGGCTTCCTCAACCCCTGGCTGTACGGCACAGGCCTTCCGGGCCTCAACGACATCATGTCTGGCTCAAACCCAGGCTGTAACACCGATGGATTCCCTGCTGTCGCTGGATGGGATCCCGTATGTCCCTTCAGGATGGTGTCTCTCGGACGTTGGTTGACTGTTGGCTGCATAGGTGACGGGTCTCGGGACGCTCGACTTTATTAAACTTGAGGGAATAATCGATGATCGACTGAGGAACTCAGCCTCAAAGACACAGAAACAACGGTCCACGTAGACATCCCCATAATGTGTGTACTATGGGGATATTTACGGGCCAGTAGACAATGTTTCAAGTTACCTCGAATATCAGGCGCAGGTCTATATCAGGTACTAGCTAATTTGATTCTCACGGGTCTTTACAGTAAGAAATTACATTTATTACTGATAGCAGTCTACCTTAAACGATTTCGATTTTGGCAAGCACCGAAGTTTATTATTACTTTCGTCGATATGGGGACAGTACCGTGACCTCTATTTTGACAACTCTGCCGTTGGAAGCAATGGGACACGTCATAGAATTCGTTGCTTTCAGCGTCGCTGGCCCTCTTAACTTGAAAGGGCCGTCGTTCTACCGTCTTGGTGACCTCCTGTTAGCATGCGCTGCCACGCTATCTCCGTGCTCGCCACCCTTTCAGCCCCGCTCCTCTGTGGCTTTGCAACGCCCCTCACATCACGTTGGGACGGAATGAAGGTGAAACATGCATGGGATGCCGTCCCGAAGAACTGGCACAGCCTGGGCCACCCGTCCAATCAGACCACCATCGACCTCCACCTCGCGCTCAAGTCCCACCGCGAAGACGCCTTGGTTGAAGCGCTGTACGAGGTCAGCGACCCTCAGCACTCAAGGTACGCCCCTACACCGCCCATCTGTGCGCGCATGTACCCACCGGTGCCATTGTCCTATGGCAGATATGGTGCACACTTATCTAAAGAGCAGGTCGCTGAGGTCGTCGCGCCGCACCCGGACACCCTTGAGCTCGTCACTTCATGGCTTGGACACTACGACATTCCTTCCTCCTCCATCTCAATGACACTCGGTGGCAACTGGTTGAGGGTCGTTGACGTGTCCGTGTCCCAAGCCAATCGTATCCTCGGCGCGTCGTATCAGCTCTACCAACATGTCGAGACGAACGAGACGGTTCTCCGCACGATCAACTACTCGCTCCCAGAGGTGCTGCATGGGCACATACAAGCGGTCGTGCCGACGACTCACTTCGGCTCTCCGCTCACGGAGGGAATGAGACGACGGATACAGCTCAGCACGGGAGTTGAGGAACGGGCGAAGGCGGGGTCGGTGCTGTCGAACCGCGACGAAGAGGGTATCACGCCGTCGTACCTGCGCTGGCTGTACAGAACGTCGGGGCTTACGCTCCCAAAGCGACGGATCGGAACGCACTCGGGATTGCGGGCTATGGAGGGCAGTTCCCGAGCCCGCAGGACCTGACGATTTTCATGAATGAATATCGCACCGATGGAGAAGACGCGACATTCACTGTGACGCAGGTAAACGGCGGGGGGTACGATCCAGGAAACCCCGGCATCGAGGGCAACCTGGACATTCAGTACGCGGAGGCTATGGCGTATCCGACGCGGCACATCTACTACAGCACAGGCGGCACGGCTGACTCACCAACAGATGATCCATACCTCTGCTGGTTACGCTATATGATTGCTCAAGACGACGTTGACATCCCGCGGACAATCAGTACGTCGTATGGGGGGTACGAGCAATTCATGTCGCAGGAGTATGCGGTGAGCGTGTGTAACCTATTCGGTCAGCTTGGTGTACGCGGCGTGAGCGTCCTCTTTTCGAGCGGTGACAATGGCGTCGGCGAAGGGGACTGCTTGTTCCGGGACAGTTCCGGAAAAGACTCTGTCCAGTTCATCCCCATCTTCCCCGCAACTTGTATGTGGTATTTCGTTTTTTCTGCTTGTAAGCATTACAAAGGCGTAAGCACACAGTTACTCACTAGGCCGTGATTTCATAGGTCCGTGGGTGACTAGCGTTGGTGGCACGAGGGGCCACGATCCCGAGGTGGCGGCGAGCGTGTCTGGAGGTGGCTTCTCGATCTACTTCCCACGTCAACCCTACCAGGCGAACGCGGTATCTACCTTCCTCCAGAATTTGGGGGACAAGCATAGCGGCCTCTACAAGTCGGTTCATGGCCCTGACCTGCCCTGCACTGACCTGACCTGACCTGTTATTTTGTATTTGTGGCAATTTTGTGCAGTCCTGAAGGTCGCGGATTCCCCGATGTCTCCTCGCAGGCGATCGGCTTCCTCTACGTCTTACGAGGGACATTCAAGTCCGTGTCTGGCACGAGTGGCTCTACACCCGTGCGTCTTTCCCTCCTCCCTCCACCCTGCCTCATCCACTCAGCTAGCCGCCCACGCACAGACCGTGGCAGGCATTTTCTCTTTGTTGAATGACTATCTCATTTCGATAGGCAGCACACCACTTGGCTTCCTCAACCCCTGGCTGTACGGCGCAGGCCTTCCGGGCCTCAACGACATCACGTCTGGATCAAACCCAGGCTGTAACACCGATGGATTCCCTGCTGTCGCTGGATGGGATCCCGTATGTCCCTTCAGGATGGTGTCTCTCGGACGTTGGTTGACTGTTGGCTGCATAGGTGACGGGTCTCGGGACGCTCGACTTTATTAAACTTGAGGGAATAATCGATGATCGACTGAGGAACTCAG
Organism: Lactarius hatsudake; assembly: GCA_024734325.1. Classification (NCBI taxonomy): domain Eukaryota; kingdom Fungi; phylum Basidiomycota; class Agaricomycetes; order Russulales; family Russulaceae; genus Lactarius; species Lactarius hatsudake. Next base: position 121,744 of record JANSJP010000108.1, on the reverse strand, counting down.
CCTCAAAGACACAGAAACAACGGTCCACATAGACATCCCCATAATGTGTGTACTATGGGGATATTTACGGGCCAGTAGACAATGTTTCAAGTTACCTCGAATATCAGGCGCGGTTTAGTTCAGGTACAGTCTAGCTGATTTTTGATTGATTCTTTTTTTTTCTGTTTTTTTTTTGAATCCATTTATATCCCCGGATACAAGTAAACTAAGTACTAAGACGGGTCGTAGCGAGAGCACGTATTTATGGAACGCGGATATCCGACGTAGAGTCAGTGGTCCTCCAGACAATCATAAGTACGTAACCGAGGCGCGGATGTGAGAGATACGGGGTGCAGCAGGGCACTAGGGAGAGGGAAGCCTGGTTTAGAATAGTAGAAGCCCTCAAGCGTCAGACGCCGATAACAAACGTTGTGTGTCAAAGACAATCAGGGATGAACGAGTCGTAAGAGAAGCTTCCGGTGGGGGCCGTGGGGCGGCTAGGGCGTCTTCAGGCACGGGACCTTGTTCCGGCCGGGATCTGAGGCCGCGCGGGAGGATGATGGGTAGTCCATGGGGCGTTTAGCCCCCTTGGAGGCCGGGTATTGGGTGACTTCCCATAAGCCTACATCCTACATTTTCCTATCCTACATGTATTCGGAGTTATGTAGGATCCACCTAGGTTAGGATAGGATTGGGTGCTAACCATAAGACCTTCAAACCAAAGTTATACCTGACTCCTGATGTGATCATCGCCAACTGCACCTAGATATGGAAATCGCGATAGCTCTTTCATTGAGACTTGAGAGACAATAGCACATGCCGATGCTTTGGGGTCAAGAGCACACTTGAGCTAGATAAGTCAAACAACTTTACATGATAATATGTGCCTACTCAATCCCGCCTGTGAATGTCACGAAAAGTCATGTTCTCGAAGTTATACCACATCTCTTCATCTTGACCCATCCAGACTGGCTCATAAACACTGCTTATCTGGCTGATTCCAACACAATTCGCACGGAGATTATTCAAGCGGTGATACCGCACCTGAACGCTGGGAAACAGTCTGAGAGCGCGCAGGATTTTGGGGGTGTGAGTCGTCGTTAGCAGTCGCGCAGGCCTCTGCGGAGCGCGAGATGTCGTATGTGGCGCACAGCAAACGCGCGTATGTTGATGTCGAAGGGCTAAGGGCGCGCGTGAGTGCAGCGAGGTCAGGAATGGAAATGGTGGACTACACAGAGCCCCGCTGGGAATGAGGGTGGTTGCAAATGGTAGCACATGCTTCGGTGCGGCGCGAAATTTCGCAGAGATGGCCGCCAGGGTTGGGGTTGCGTCGGGTTCGAGTTGCGAAGGACGCGTGCAAGTGCGGCGCGCTGGGGAACGCGAGGGACGAGCTACACTGAGCTCTGAAGTTCAAAATCTGAAGGTGAAGGGGAAAGTCAATTACTTGAAACTGGGTTGTAGAGAAACCTGTATACTGCAGCATATGCCGCCACACTTTCATGGCCACTGGTAGCACAAGGCCAAACCCGAAGGGCCCGAGGATTCACATATTTTTTCGTGAAATTGTTGCCTCAGCGAGTCAGCTTTCCGAGATTTTTGCCTCGATGTGGCATAAATTTTGTACTCCGACATGGTGTAGGATTTAGAAAGGCCCCCCCCCCCCCCCCTTTCTAAACACCAGTCGTCTAGGATCCGTATTGTTGAGGTCGGAGCACAAATTATTGAGATTAATCCCCCGATTTCAGGAACAATGGTTTAGGATAGGAAAATGTAGGATATAGTGTTGATAAGTGACCCTTGCGCACTTAGCGGCTCAGAGGACAATCAGATATGGACTGCTGTAGATAAGATATACAGGACTCATGTAGATTAGATTATTATGATCACACAATCTCGGACTTATTGTATTTACTTATCTATGACATCACTGTACACTATGACATCATAGGATCCGGACTTTGCGTTGTATTCAATGCCCTTGTACTTTCCCTTTGTTCTATCCTTATTATGATGTCAGTATGATATCATTAGTCTAGATTCTCCTTGTACTCTTGACCCTTGTTCTCAGAACGTCCACTCCTTTGTCCGTTTGTAGAACAATAACTCTTGTACTTACTGTGACTCTGTGTTACTAGCGTCACCCTGTATTTTGTATAAGTAGTGCAGCTTGTACGCTCCTGGTCCACATCAGTTCTCATCTGTTGTGTGCCAGGTATGTCTCCTCTCTTCTATATAACATCAGTTCTCATCTGTTGTGTGCCAGACACCCCATCTGCTTCCACTGCAAGATCTCTCTGTTGCTGCTTCCAGTCACCCTCTATATCTCACCACAGTCTCCTCTGTCACTGTGAGTATAGTCCTATATGTGCACTGTTCATCAGGTTATGGGCCCTGGTGCCCAAGCCACTCCACTTGGCTGGTCACTGTGTTCTTAGGATCACACACCAGGTCAAGGTCTGTCTGGGGCCTCACCAGCCTTGCCCAAGGCAGTTGACACTGGGGCGCCAGTTGTCACTGCTGAGGAACCTCCTGTTCTATGTACTGCCCAGTAGTCCTACTTTCACCCCTACTGTATTCCTAGCCCCTGCGCTATGCGCAAGGAGATTGGATCTGGTAGCCCCTTAATCCATATCCAGGTGTGCATGGCCCACTGGGCTGTGTATTGTGGAGCTTAGCGCCAGCTGTCTCTGGTGCTCCACACTGGGCGCAGGATCTCCTCACCATGGGAGTGTAAAACCTGGTTCAGACTCTGGGGGGTGTTCACCTTATGGTGTTCTGCAACCAGATACCTGCCTTGTAGCGGCAACGGGAAAGGATGCAGTAAAGCCACTTGTGGCGATGAGGCAACCAATAGGCCGAGGAGGCTGAGGTAGACAGCCTTGGGCTCTGAAAGCATTCCCTTCATTTCCCCCTGACGCAAACTGGTGAAGCTGTGTCCTAGACACATCCTGGCTGGCAGCTAGCTTCCAGTATGGCAAAGGGATTCTCCATCCTGGGCCTAGCCCTTGTATCACTGGCATACCATCAGGAGGCAGGACGCGTTAGCGTTCTGGCCTTACAGATTCACAGACAGGAGTGGTTACCCCCTATCATATCCTGCAACTGTTTCGAAGCACTGTCGCTGACTGCTCCTCGGCGATAGATAAATCATCCCAATGTCTTCTGCACACTCCTCCCGCGCTGCCTCGCCCACTGGTGCCACCGGTGCGGCTGCAGGCGCCACAGCAGGCGGTTCACTTCCACCCTGCTTCTGGGTCCACACCCTCCTCGCGTATTGCGAATGCCTATGGCAATTCCTTCGGCATGCCTTCAGGCATTAATCTTACTCGGTTCGATGGGTCCAATTGGAACGAGTGGTCTGGAACTCTGGAGGCCATCCTCACGCTGAATGAAGCAGAGGATGTGTTCTACCTCCAAGTCCCACCCTCTGGAGTCACCGCTGATGAGTGGGACTCCGTCCAGCGTCGGGCTAAGGCGTACCTCCGCCTCTACCTTAAGCCTGACGTCTACTCTCTTGTTGCCGACCCACTGGCCTACCCCACCTTCAAATCGAAGTGGGACAAGCTGAAGGACGTATATGCTGGTGCCTCAGGCAGCACCACCATATTTAACTTGTGGATCCAGTTAACCCAAGCACGCCTCGACGACTCCGCGCCCATGGCCTCTCAGTTGGCCAAGCTCAATGAGCTGCGGGTCGGCCTTTCCAACGCACAGATGGGTGTCACTGACACCCAATTCTGTCTCATACTTCTCCACGCCCTGCCAGCCTCTTACGAGGTTCTGGCCTCTACCATCCTCGCCAGTGGCGCCCCCTCCAAACTCAAGCACGCTGAAATAATTGCGCGCATCGTCTCGGAGGAAGCGCGTCGCTCTGGCCCCTCTGGTTCCTCGCTCAACAAGGCTGCCCCCATTAAGCCTAGCAGTGGCCCACGTAAGAAGAAGGATCACTCTCAACTTACTTGCCACTACTGTAACAAGAAGGGGCACATCAAGCCTGACTGCAGGCAGAGGAAGAAGGATGAAGCTGCGGGGAAGCTTAAGGACACCGGCAACAAGGCTGCCAACTCCCATGTATTAGTACCTACCACCGCCTCCATTAAGGAGGTCGATGATGAGCCCGCCATTAACTGGGCGGACAATGCAGTTGGTATTGCCTTGTATGCTGCCTCGCGTGTGCGTTGGATGATGGACAGTGGTGCCACACACCACATCACACCACATCGGTCTGACTTCAAGGACTACACCCCGTGTAAAGGCGCTGTGCGCCTGGGTGATAAGTCCACAATCGACCAAGTCGGTGTAGGCTCCGTCGTCTTCACTACGAGCCAAGGCATTCCCATCACCCTCAGTAATGTGCTACACCTTCCACAGGTGAAGACACGCTTCTTGTCGACGCGTGCTCTAGCACAGAAGGGTGCGGAAGTGGCCTTTGACAGTGGCTCGTTTAAAATATCTGTCAGTAAACAATGTGTAGCTGTTGGCTACTTGGAGGACAACCTTTACTGGTTGGACGCTTCAAGCATTGGCCTCAATGCTCACGTCAAAAGTGCTGCCACCACTCTTGATATCTGGCATCAGCGCATGGGACACATCTCCCCTGCTGCTCTTAAGTCGTACGGTCCCTCTGCCACTACTGGCATGGACATTGACAGCTCTACTACGCACACTGCTGTGTGTCGTGGGTGCGAGTTAGGCAAGTCCACTCGCCAACCCTTCTCTGCGTCCTCCACCAAAGAGGACAACCCGTATCTTTGAGATTGTACACAGTGACCTCGCCGGTCCAATGCAAACTCAGTCCCTACAAGGCTCCGCGTACACCGCCACCTTCATAGACGACCACTCCAAGCATGCAGTGGTGTACTTTATTAAGTCGAAGGATCAGTTTGTGAAGGCGCTACAGATGTATTTGGCCTGGGGTGAAACCCAGACGTCCCATAAACTGCGCGCACTCCACTCTGACCGCGGAGGCGAGTACATGGCGAGCCAAGTACAGGACATTCTCAAGCAGAGAGGGATAGAGCATCACCTTACGATGCCAGGTTCACCACAGTCGAACGGGAAAGCCTGAGCGGTTTAACCGCACCATTATGGATAAGGCAATGGCCATGCTTCACACAGCAGGCATGTCTAAAGGCTTCTGGGAGCATGCTATGAGCACTGCGGTACACATCTATAACCGCTCTCCCACCCGTACGCTCAAGTGGCGCACACCTTATGAGCTCTGGTACTCTGGCAAAGTACCAGATGTCTCTCATTTACGCGTCTTTGGATGCAAGGGGTACATGCACGTACCCGCTGATAAGCGTCGCAAATTGGATGCGAAGGCTATTGAAGTCACGCTTATTGGGTTTGAGCCCGAATCTAAGGGCTATAAGCTCTGGGACCGCCAAACCCGCTCTGTCCGTTTGTCCAGGGATGTGACATTCGACGAGAGTAGCTTCCCGTCCCTCCAGGGTGTTGAGCCACACCCACAACCTTCTCAAGTGGCCTCACAGCCACTACCTCCACCAGTGATTGCCGTACCTAGCACGTCGGCGTTACCACCACAGCGAGCACCCTCCCCTGCACACTCAGACACAAGTGAGGAGGAGGATGTTGAAGACATTCTAGACCCTAAACAAGAGCGTCCCCACACGCCACCACCACCTGCACCACCCACTCTTCCTGTAACTCCTAAGCGTGAGCAGCCCACTCCCACTTCGCCACCGCCGCGTCAAAGCGCAACGCGCATTATGCGCCATGTCCCTCCTCCCTCCCCAGATATGCCTGGAGGTTTTGAGGACCGTGCACAGCGTAAGTCAGCTGTTGCGCGAGATGGACAATGCGCCTAGACGCTCTACCCGTGCACCTGTGCCCAATCCCCGCTATTTCTCAGCGGATAATGTGGCCATGCACAGTCAGACGGTTGGGATATGCGGAGCTGTTAGCTGCAGCTTACATAGGAAGAGATCCTGCATCTTACGCAGAGGCCATGCGGTCTGTGGATGCAGATGAGTGGACTAAGGCGTGTCAGTATGAAATGGACGCACTTGCCCATAATGGCACCTGGGAGTTAGTAGATCTCCCGCCTAATCGCAAGGCAGTAAAATCCAAATGGGTCTTCAAGCTCAAGGCGGATGGCCGCTACAGAGCTCGCTTGGTGGCTAAGGGGATTTACGCAGATCCCTGGCATAGATTTTGATGAAACCTTCTCTCCCGTCGCACGATTCGAGTCGCTGACGATTACTTCTGGCGTTGGCCGCGCTGGAGGACTGGCACATCCATCAGATGGATGTCAAGTCTGCTTTTCCTCAATGGCGTGCTTGACGAGGAGATTTACATGGAGCAACCACAAGGGTTCATCACCACTGGTGCAGAGACGAAGGTGTGTCGCCTAGTCAAGGCGATATATGGTCTCAAACAAGCCTCCCGTGCATGGAACTTGCAATTCCATGGAGTGTTACTTGCACTTCGGCTTTAAGCGGACATTTGCCGATGCCGGCGTATATGTGTTGCCTCAACGAGAGGGGGATGGACCACTCTTCGTTATCGTTTACGTTGACGACATCACTATATTGGGTGCTTCCTTGGAAAGGATTAAGCGTTTAAAGTCAGACCTCTTCTGAACGCTATGAGATGACAGATCTCGGGGAGATAGAGTCCTATCTTGGTATGCACATTGTGCGCAACCGCTCCCTCAGACGCATCGAAATAGATCAGTCTGGCTATGTCAAGGATGTCCTTGAACGCTTTGGCATGTCTGAATGCCACTCCACACTCCACACCCTTGCCCGCTGGTGCTGACGAGCACCTTCATAAATATACGGGTCAGGCTACTGCCTCTGACATTACGCACTACCAGTCACTCATTGGTAGTCTGCTGTACGTTCAGATTGGTACTAGACCGGACATTTCCTTCGCTGTGTCACGTCTGGCGCAGTATGCAGCGAATCCCTCACCACAACATCTGCGGCTTGCGCAATACGTTCTGGCTTACTTAGTAGGCACTGTGGACATGCGGATAGTCTACGATGGCGCCAGTGGAGACGGCCTTCATGGCTACTCTGATTCTTCCCTGGGTGACCAGGTTGACGACAGACACTCCACTTCGGGTTATGTGTTCCTTTTAGCCAATGGTGCAATAAGCTGGTCTTCGCGAAAGCAAAAGACAGTGGCCCAAAACACTACAGAGGCGGAATACATGGCCATGACCGATGCGGCCAACCAAGCCGCTTGGTATCAGAGCTTCCTCGCGGAACTCGGGTACGAGGTCGACGACCCCATCCCACTACATGGTGACAACAAGGGTGCCATTGACTTGGCCTTGAACCCTGTCACTGGGAGGCGATCGAAGCACATTGCCATTAGGCATCATGTCATAAGAGAGTACATCGAAAAGGGGACCATCACCCTCATTAGAACCCCTACTGCGGAAATGGTTGCGGACGGCTTTACCAAGTTGCTTGCGCGTGTCCTGCTGCAGCAACACAATGTTGACATGGGCTTGTGCTAGTCCAAGATTGCTCATCACGGGGAGATGTTGATAAGTGACCCTTGCGCACTTAGCGGCTCAGAGGACAATCAGATATGGACTGCTGTAGATAAGATATACAGGACTCATGTAGATTAGATTATTATGATCACACAATCTCGGACTTATTGTATTTACTTATCTATGACATCACTGTACACTATGACATCATAGGATCCGGACTTTGCGTTGTATTCAACGCCCTTGTACTTTCCCTTTGTTCTATCCTTATTATGATGTCAGTATGATATCATTAGTCTAGATTCTCCTTGTACTCTTGACCCTTGTTCTCAGAACGTCCACTCCTTTGTCCGTTTGTAGAACAATAACTCTTGTACTTACTGTGACTCTGTGTTACTAGCGTCACCCTGTATTTTGTATAAGTAGTGCAGCTTGTACGCTCCTGGTCCACATCAGTTCTCATCTGTTGTGTGCCAGGTATGTCTCCTCTCTTCTATATAACATCAGTTCTCATCTGTTGTGTGCCAGACACCCCATCTGCTTCCACTGCAAGATCTCTCTGTTGCTGCTTCCAGTCACCCTCTATATCTCACCACAGTCTCCTCTGTCCACTGTGAGTATAGTCCTATATGTGCACTGTTCATCATATAGGCCTATGGGAAGTCACCCATTGAAGCTTGAAGAGTTGGAAATTGAGAGCAGAAAGTGCAGTGTTCACCCGTTACTCCAGAGTTGAGACGATGTTGGAGGTAGCACCGGTGATCGGGATATGATGCAGTGACTCAGCTCGCAAAGACCACATTATAACTCACACTTTCTCATTTAGTGTATTTAAAGTCATCCCGTGACAGTGGGACATTTCCAAAATCTTGTATCGGTGGACCGTTGTCGACTCCTAGTGTGTAACACCACCACAGGGGCGTTAGGTACGACGTGTACCACGTGTAAGTCAACGGGATCGAGAAAGCGCGAGTCTGTCAAGACTCAGTTCGGTGATACACAAGTATCGCTCGGTTTCCCTGGAACTGAGGATAATAGTAGAGAGATGGGGCTCAAGCGCAATCGGCGAGCGAAAATGGAGACTCAAGCGCAAAGGCGAGTCAAGGGTCGTTCGTGAGGCAAAGATGATGTGGTATTACACAAGAAGTCAAGTCTACCGTACAAGCTAGGTAGGGCGTGACTTATATACCAGTACAGGATGTTTGTGAGTAACAAACATATGGCGCGATCGTGAGTCAGGAGTCCTAGAACGTGAACAAAGGGAGAAATCACATATAGTATGAGGGAATTCCGCGGGGTCATGCGGGCTTCAGAAATGGTCAGCGGACAACGAGAAGCGTACCACGACCTATCCTATCGCCGAGGCGCAAGGCGCAAGATGAGAACCAAGAAGTGCGAGTCATCGGGTCGTATCGTAATCGTACAGTTAAGTCAGAGGACAGAAATCGTAACATAGTGAGCAGGCTTTTCACCTTCTTTTCAAAGCTCTTCGTTTGTTCAGATGATGGAAATTCTCCTGTTGAAATGTCTCTCAACAGCCTGATGGCATTCCTACCTTGGTTTCTGCAAAGGGCAATGTAGGCATCACATCCAGTCAAGGGGGGCAGCCCGTTTCCAAGCACCGACGATAGTAAGGACGTTGGTACATCAGGAAAACATATGTTTTTCTTATTTATACTTTCTGTTCTTTTATCGCTTTCAGCAAGGGAATAAAGGACCCTTTCAGAAAAGAACCAACTACTTGCAAAAAGACATCCCCTCTTCTTTTTCTGTACTTTTTATACTTTTTAGGCATATTTCTGGGGAAATTTTTGGATTTTGGTCCGATTTTTTTGAAATTTTGGTCCGATTTATTACCATATATGGTAATTTTCGGACCAAAAAATAAGGTTTGGTCCGATATTTCCATTTTTGGTCATTTTATTTTGTCCATTTTTGGTCATTTGGTACTCTACTTTTCCTGTACTTTTTTTGGCAGTTCAGCAAGTAAAAAAAAAAGAAAGAGGGATTTCTTTTTCTTACTTTTTCTAATTGTTTTCTGAAAAGAATTGAAAAGTATAGAAAAGTGTGAACAAGTAAAACATAGGTTTTCCTGATGTAAAAGCATATGCAGGAGCAAGTGTAAATTAATGGTGACAACATGTCTTCCACCCAGTCACGGTTGAGAAAAGGATTCGTTTACAGTGTAAGGGCACCGCAGCGCTTGAGCGTGAATTCACCTGACATCGACCATTTCAGACTCGTCAGCTATCACGGATGATCTCCAACCGCCAACCCATGCTCTTGATATCGCATAAATCTACAAACCGAAAGATCAAGACAAAAACGAATGGTTTCACAAAAAGCTCCGAACAAACGCAAGCTCAACATGCGTGAGCAAATCAAAGCATGAAGTCGCACAGCAAGAGACACAAGCCCCTCTCACTGGCAGACAGCATCTTCCCCGTTGACTGTGCAGAACAGAAAGACGCAGACCTCACAAGAAGAGAGCAATGAAGAAGTCTAAATTCTACTTATTTCCATCAGACCATCGCACATGCTGCGTCCTTTTACATAACCTGTACGATTAGGGTTCCATAGTAGTGTGTCATCTTTAGTCACAGTAGTAGCCTGTACGTTACTGTATGTTTTTTGTTTGTTTTTTTTGAAACAGTTTTATTCCGCGGCAGCACTTAGTGCAAGAACGGTCTCCGCCTCTACAGTATCAAGAGAGCGGAATTTATGAAACACAGTAAACGTAAGCCGAGACCCACGTGCGATCGAAACAATAGGTAAATATGTTGGAACGTGATAAGTACGTAAGGGCCTTATCTATAGCAGTTACGACATTACGGTAGTATGTTTGCCTATTACGGTAGTTGGGATACGTACTACAACGGGCGCAATACGCCCTCCAAGTGAGAGAAGCCCTATGCCTATCTCGAAGTGGTAGTTTACATCAGGCGTGTGTAAAAACGCAATATTGTGGACGCCTGTATTCATCACTTTTACGCAAATGGTCAGGGTAGGACCATAGAGTATAAAAACCCTCCTATGGGAGGGAGGCGAATAGACATTCACTCTCTTTCTCACTTGTGCGCCCTCTCCACTCTTGCAGTCTCTCAACCTACTCAAAGGTGAGAACACCATTCCTGTTAGCTGCGTGCATTGCTGCGCAACAAAATACTCTGAGACAGAGACAATGTCCAAGAATAGTAGGGCACCTTCCAAAGAAGCCGGTCATGGGGGCCCCAGACAGGGCGAGGTTATAAGTGATTGAGCCAAGCAATGTATGTATAGACGTAAAGAGGGGAAACCGGTACAGCGACTAAAGTGAATAAGATATATTATTGTCCTTATGCGAAGGACGTGCAGCGTATCGTAGAGAGGGGATGAAGTTCAGGAGCACGAAGTGTTACTCCTATTTTTGCTTTCCGACCGGACCGTATACACTTCCGTATCAGGTAGTTACGCTTATTAATGATTCAGCCACTGGATGGTGCCGGCTGGTTCCCAACACTCCCCTTCACATCGGCGCCATCCCCATCTCTTCCACATGCCTCTTGTGCTTTGGTCGCGCTAATGCTTTTGTCAATATATCCGCAGCTTGTTCTGGGTCTCTGCAAGTGTAACGTTCCACCGGACGTTCTTCTAGCGACGCGGTCCTTGTTGGGTCCTAGGGAAAGGCGGCGACCTAACGATCACGGGAGATGTCGAAGTCACATACTCGGGCGGTGATCAGCTTGCAAACAAGGCGTAACAGGGTTGCCCAGAGGGTATGAGCAGAGAGGAAGGCGATGTAGTAGAGGATGGCTTCGGCAGACAGCTCGAAGTTGTGAGGATGGTACAAGTCTTAGCGGCGGGCAGCACACTTAGACAGGAGAGGAGAAAGGAGAAGGGAAGGGATGCCTGGCAGGCAGCACAGACCAGCTAAGGACAAACAGAGATGTATAGGCACCAAAGGCACTGAGCAGCACACTACAGGCAGACAGCGCAGTAGAGGCAAGTACAATGGGTGGTATAATCCAAGAAGTCAAGCTTAGGTCTTCAGCGACCATAAGCCCATCTACTTATACAAGTCCAAGGAGGTTTGAACCCCAGCTTGGAAGTCCGAAACTTTAAGTGAGAACAAGTCATAGTGAGTCAGAGATAACAATCCACCAATGGCAGTAGGGCGCAAAGGTATGAGTCAGAGATAAGGGAACGAGGCATACAGTCAGGGTGAGGGAGCCAATGGGAACGCGCTATCGTATCAGAATCAAGGCACAATCGATGGGAGCGTACGAGTCACAAAACATGAGGCAGTCTAGGCCGGTCCAGGCACAAGCTCATCTGGGCCCTTCTGGTGCAGGTCTAGCCAGGTCATGTGCCAGGGTCACGTGACGGGCGGGCGCTAAGATCACATGCGCACTTCGTATGTTTTGTTAGCTTGGATGATCACGTGACCAGAGTCATGTGACTTAGCAGTGGGAGAGTATTGCATAATACGGGTGGTTGTTCCACTGTCTTTACTGAACCATACTTGCATGTGTCGTCCAAAGGTGTTCGGGGTCTTGGCAAGGGGTGTTCGAGGGTCAGGTGAAGGCGAAACCGTAACAGCAAGTCCCAATTTTGATAATATTTTCCTCAACCAAATCGCAGATCCAGTGCCATCGCGTATCAATATGCTTGGCTCTTTGTGGAATTGAGGGTTTTGCGCCATCGCGATTGTAATGCCACCACAGGGGCGTTAGGTACGACGTGTACCGCGTTAAGTCAACGGGATCGAAAGAGCGCGAGTCGATTAGGACTCAGTTCGATGGTGCACAAGTATCGCTCGGTTTCCCTGGAACCAAGGATAATAGTAGAGAGGCAGGGCTCAAGCGCAACGGCGAGCGAAAGCGTAGACTCAAACGCAAAGGTGAGTCGAGGGTCGTTCGTGAGGCAAAGACGATGTGGTATTACACAAGAAGTCAAGTCTACCGTACAAGCTAGGTAGGGCGCGACTTATATACTAGTACAGGATGTTTGTGAACAACAAACATATGGCACGATTATGAGTCAAGAGTCCTAGAACGTAAACAAAGGGAGAAATCACATATAGTATGAGGGAATTCCGCGGGGTCATGCGGGCCTCAGAAATGGTCAGCGGGCAAGGAGAAGTGTACCACGACCTATCCTGTCGCTGAGGCGCAGGGCGCAAGGTGAGAATCGAGAAGCGCGAGTCACCGGATCACATTGTAATCGTACAGTCAAGTCAGAGGACAGAAATTGTAACATTACCCCCCCGTCAGAATCGAAGTCCGCCACGACTTCGACTAGTCGCTGGTATAAGCGTAGTCTTCCTCAGTGGGGATGTTAGTGGGCACGGGGGACGGAGTGCGGGGGCAAGTATGACGGCGTAAGAACATAAATCGTCCTCTCTCCCCACAATCCCAACACATCTCGTACTGGGGACACTTGATCTCCTCATGTGTCGCATCATACCTCAGACACTTCCCGCACCACCGAGGGCGAGAGTCTGGATCCACATGCGCGGGTGTCATAGGGGAGAGGCGTCGAATGAGACAGACATCGAGCCGATGAGCTTGGCTTCCACACCACTGACATGGCTCTCGGGCTCGTCGTTCTGGGCATTGCGCCACCAAATGGTCTTCCGACTTGCACTGGAAACACTTACGCCGACGCCTACCGCCTTCCCCTTGAAGGTGGGGCATCTCACTGGGTCCAGCATCGCGAAGGGTGAGAGGGATAGGCTCCGGCGAGCCTCAGGGGCGCACGGGCTTTGCATGAAGCTCGGCGTATTTGTCGGCGATGAGGGGGATGGCTCGAGCATACTGAAGACGCTTTCGAACGGACGAAAAATCCATGTCTAGATGGAACTGGTCCCATGTCAGTTCCGTCTCAAGACGTCGGATGTCCGACTGGCGGGTACGAATGGCATCTCGGCGTGTGAGACATTCGCGGAGACGAGAGATGTCGGCGTGGAGGCGGGGATTATGAAGTTCGACTAGCACTTCATTGAGGACGATGGCATGGGGGTCATGAGGGTGGAACATATTCATCTGATTGTCCGTGAGATGCTGAGCGAGTTGCCCGGCATAGACCTCATTGAGGAAGACCTGCGAGGCATAGCAGGGATGACCCTTCCCCATAGTTCCGACAACCTCCTGGTAATTGTGGCGGTAATAGATATAGCGCGCCGTCTGTTTGACAGTGCCTGTCTCGCCAACTAGAAGCGGGAAGAAGGTGGGTAGGGCGGGGTCGTTAAGGAAGAAGGGGATGCTGGGGTCACTGTTTTCTTTGTCCTCCTCGTCGTCTAGGAGGGCGAGGGCGGGGTCGGGTTCAACAATGCGCGTCTGAGGGATCGGTGTGAAAGTGTGATCCATTCCGGCAGGGAATGGTGGGATGGGGATATGAGCGGCAGGGACAGCAGGGGGTGACAGCGGTGGTGGGGGAGTAAGAGAGATGGTGAGTTCGGGTGGGTAGGTAGGTGTGGCGGGAACGTGGACGGTGACTGGTGTGTCGACGGAGTGGGGGACAACTAGGGTTGGGGGAGCTTTGGTGGTTTCAGTGGATGGCGTGGGTTCTTCTGCTAGTAAGGCTAAGGCTGAGACGGCAAGCGCGAGTACGGGGGCCGGAGGGGAGTCAGGGATTACAGAATATGGCATACGACCCTCCGGTTCGGAGGGGGACACCCAGGTCCTGTGAAGGTACGGTCAAATTTTCGAGAATAATCTCGACTGGGCGGCGGATTTGGATAGTGGAAACAATAGGAGTAGTCGTCATGGTTGAGCAAAGGGTAGCGGGGATGAAGCGATGGTGCGGTTGAAGGGGCGTGTTTTATATCTTTCGTCCAGCCCCTTCGGCGGTAGGGTTTAGGCGATAGAAGTCGGCAACGAGGTTGGGCGCATGTCGGACATTTTCAAGGGGCTCCCACGTGCTGTCGCTTATCGGGAAGCCCTTCCACGGGACGAGGAACTGAAGTTTGCGCCCCCGTCCGTGAGATCGGGATTGTAGAATGCGCTCCACTTCAAACTCTTCTTCTCCATCAATCAGGTCAGGAGGTGGGTGTGCGAAGTTTGCGCCGTGTAGCTCCGTCTCCTTATATGGTGTGAGGAGATTCGCATGGAAGACCGGGTGTATCTTCCACGTGTTCGGAAGTTCTAGTTCATATGAAACATCCGAGAGGACCCGCTTTATTCGGAACGGGCCGTGGCGTTTTGGGGCAAGCTTTGCGGTGGGGTAGAAGGTCCGGAGGTTCGTGCTCTCCAACCAGACCATTGCGCCCTCTTGATAAGGAATGAAGCGTGTTTTGCCTCTTTTTGCCATCAGCTCTTGCGCGTGTTTGATGCAGTCTTGCGCGTGCTGTCGTCTGATGACCATGTCTTCTAGGCGCTGTTCGACGGATGGGGATGACGTGGGTTTTGGAGTCCACATGGTACGTGGCTCCCATCCCATGATGAGCGAGAAGGGTGATTCCTTTGTGGTTGCGTTGGGCCAAGCGTTATGCGTGAATTGGGCGACTGGTAAGGCTTCAGCCCAATTGTCCTGCTGCACATTGCTCCAGTGCCGAAGGTATTGTTCCAGCCATTGGTTTGTTCGCTCCGACTGCCCATCTGTTTGAGGGTGATAAGCGGACGATACATTTTGGCGAATTCCAAGGACTTTGCAAAGATTGGTCATAAATGCGGACGTGAATCGGGGGTCTCAGTCCGTGATAATCTTTCGGGGGATGCCGTAATGGGGATATATGTGGTGGAGGTAGAGGCGCGCCACTCCTTCTGCTGTGATTGACTCGTTACACGGGATAAAGATTGAAGCCTTCGAACAATCGTGGTCCGTGATAGTAAGTATGGAGTCATATCCATTGGACGGAGGGAGTTTAGTGATGAAGTCCATGGCGACAACCTCAAATGGTTCGGCGTTTGGGTCTGTGGTGATGGGGAATAGGTGTGGTTTTTGACGGTGAGGATTGATCTTATTTGCCTGGCATGTTGCACATCCTTTGACATAGTCTTCTACGTCTTTGCACATGTTGGGCCACCAGTAGTCGCGTCGTAGCAGCTCGTACGTGTTTGCGATTCCTGGGTGTCCCATGGCAGGCGTGTCGTGGAAAAAGGTGATTACCCCCCGTTTAAGGTGATTACCCCCCGTTTAAGGTCGTTGTCGCCCACGACAACCAGTGCGTCGTTCTTCCACCATAGCCCCCCCACCTTTTTCAGGTTATGGGGCTCGACCCATCGCAGTACGTCCTTTTCGTCAAGGTTCTGCGATATCTGGGTCCAAATATCCATATCGTGCATGGACATTTCCGTCGCTTGAAGGAAGTGTTCTGCAGGGAGGACAATAATGTCATTGTTGTCCTCTTCATGTGCTGCGTAGTCTGCTCTTCGTGACAAGGCATCTGCGCGACTGTTTCTGACTCCAGAGATGTGTTTTAGGAGGAAGTCATACTCTGAGAGTTCCAGGAATTCATGCGCGACTCGTCTACTGATCTTTCTTGGTTCTTTCCAGTACTGGAGATTTGCGTGGTCGGTGTGGATGATGATTTTATGGGGGGAGCCGACAAGGTAGGTGCGCCATGCTCGGAGGGCCTTAATGTTGCGTTAGGCCGTCCTAACGTGCTCGACTTGAGCGTAGATACAGTGACGATAGCGTAGGGCGACTTAGCAGAAGTTGATACGCGTCCGTAACAGGAACACGATCGTCTGCAGCACTGGGGCGAGATCCACCAGGCATATATGTTGTCTTGCGATCTGCCACACGAGGGTCAGACGCACCACCAAGCCCAGGCAGGCTAAGAGACAGAGAGTCGAGAATAGAGAGGGAATCGCGAGTCATGATTCAAGAAGACCAAGCTGGGGAGCTCGGTCTTCGTTCTGCCTAGAAGATATACAATTGACGAGGAGCTTTGAAGCTCCTCCTGAACGGAAGGTACCCAGTAGCGATAGTAGCTCGAACCCTACTACGACCGTCCTAGGTATGAGTCAAGTCCGAGACATGTGATACTCCTACTACGCTGACTGATACGACTGTCCCTGACTAATACTAGGGTAGTCAGAACCCCACGAGTCCGCCATCCGTACCGATGAGTCCGATCGTAACATCACCCCTCTCTCAGGTGCGACGCCCCGACGCTCCAAAGCCTTCCTCCTTGTACAAGATCCTAGTGTGCGCCGCCTGCGCCGCACCCCTCCACCCTCTGCGTGTCTTCTTCTTCGTCAGCTCGTAGTCCACCATGGTCCTGGCCTCCTCCTCGATGCGCTCCAGCACGTTGGCCATCTCCAACCGACGCCTGCTCGCCGCCACCTTACCCTGTATCTCCCCGACCGCGGCGATGAGGTCGTCGATCCGCTGGTTGAGGCGCTGCAGCTCTCGGTCAGCAGCGCGGTAGCGGGTAACCTCGCCCCTCAGGGACACGTCGTGGAGCGAGTCGAGGCAGCGGTCGACGTGCGCCCGATCCTCGAAGCCTTCGGTGAACAGGACCATGTTGTTACGTTCCTTCCGGACGTATCGACCCGACTTGGGTTATTTGTCTGTTTGCTGAGCCTTTAGCGCGGCGAAGGTCTTCAGGATCCCGTAGGCAACGGCTAGGGCGATCCGCAGGGCAAACCCCACAAGGGTGAAGGCAACGTGGAGGTTGTAAAGAGGGGAAATGGTGGAAGACGAAGTCAGTCCGTGACACGACTTATAGCGGAAAGGCGGAAGGGTCGACGGTGGAGGGACGGATCTCCGAGGTCACACCGAGGTTCAGATCGAGTGAATGCGATTCGACTTCTGGATAGCCAAGGCGTATGGCACGATTCCAGGCAAGAGGGAAGGTATTACACAAGATATCAAAGCTACCGTTCTAAGACGCGTAGCCGACTCTACTTATACTACTCCAGAGGAGCTTTCAAGCTCAGTCTGAAGTGCCGAATCCTAATACACAGCCGCGAACCCTAATACGAGCAGCCAATGGCAATAAGGCGCATGGCACGAGTCAGAGATAAGGGTCGCGTGTCCGGAACACGAGTCATCGATAACAAAGATAAGGGCCTAGAGGCGCCCCACATGTAAGTCCACGGGAATGTGACGTCATACCAGTCTCGATTCGTCTAATCACATGTCAAACACAAGATAAGTCCGGGCACAAGCTCATCCGGCCTCTTCTGGACAATTCTAGGCAGGTCACATGCCAGGGTCACGTGACGGCCAATCCTTCAGGACCTATTCCCAAGGCTCCTGGTAGCGGTTCTCGTGCGGGGAGGGAGATCGATCGCTCACCGCGCGTCTCGAATACACATAGTCTTCCAGCTGCGCCACTGCAGCGTCGATTCTTGCGTCGTCGTAAGGCCAAGCCTCGCGTTGCCAGTCCCACCAAGGGTCCGTAGGCGTGCACGCGGACTCCACAACGGGGATATCGGCGGTTGGGGAGACATCACGTGGCGAGTCACGTGCCGGCGAAGGTGAAACCGTAACAGTGGGGGTCGTCAGTATCGGTGGTCGAGAGAATGTGGGGATGCGTAACTGGGTAGTCCCGGTTGGCATCCTCGTCGATCCCCCATTCCTCAGCAGCATCCTCCTGTGCTGCATCTGTTGCAGCCGCAGTTGCGCCCTCCGCAGCTGCTCGTCCCTCCACTCCTTGACGACCTCCTTCCACGGGCGTATCGGCCCGAACTCGGTGTGGTACCGGGACAAGTCCAGCGTGACCGTGTCCGTAAGTGTGTTGAACGAGGCTACCTGTCGTCTGGCCCTCGAGTACGGCGTAGGTTTCTTCTTCGCCGGCCCCCGCTTCGTAGGTGACTGGTTGCGCTTCGGGGGAGTCGGCCGTTCCTCCGATGGTGGGATCGGGGAATGCTCGAAGGATGGCGATGGCGTCCTCGCGGGTGGCTGGGCCGTGGGTGGTGATGAGGGCTCCGACCACGGTGTCGATAGTGGATTGCGAGGGGAGCGAGCAGGAAGACATGAGGCGAGGGGAGACAGGATGGACGTGTGTAGCAGTGGTTGCTGTGGGGCCGAGCTCTTCCCTGGCCCCTTTTAAGTGTATTTCTCGCGAGGGGTTTAGCGCCTTGAAATCTCGAATGGCCTGGTCGGTGAATACTTCGCTCCGGTCGACCCACTGGTTCTCCGAGTCAGGGTATCCCTTCCATTTCACGAGGTACTGGAGTTTCCGAGTTCTGCCGAACCTCCGTGAGTCTAGAATCTTCTCGACCTCGTATTCCTCTTCCCCGTCTACCAAATCAGGAGGCGGGCGCTGGTAGTTAGGCCCGTGCGTCGCGGGTCTCGTGATATCTGGTGAGAAGATCTGTGTGGAATACCGGGTGGATGCTCCACTGCGTGGGAAGTTCTAGGCGGTAATTGACGGGGGACATCACCTGCGCTATCCTGAAGGGGCCATGTCTCTTGGGCGCAAGCTTCGTGGTTGGTTGGTTTGTACGTAGGTGGCGTCCTTCTAGCCACATGAGGTCGCCTTCCTTGTACTTGGGCGTATCTTTGTGCTTGATCCAGGATCTTTGCGCTTTGATAAGCAGTGTTTTGGCCTCGGCCCTTGCTTCTCGGAATTGATCGATTCGTAACACCACTTGTGGTATGGGCGATGGCCTATCGATCCAATCAGCGCAAGGGTTGTACCCCATTAGGAGGTAGAATGGGGACTTCCTTGTGGTCTCGTGGGGCCAGTTGTTGTGCGTGAATTCTGCTATAGGGAGGTATGTCGCCCAGTTATCTTGCCGCTCGTTGGTCCAGAACCGGAGGTATTGTTCCAGCCATTGATTTGTCCGCTCGGACTGTCCATCCGTACGCGGGTGGTAGGCGGGTTGAGACGTTCTGTGAGATTCCTAAGATCTTGCACAGCTCACGCGAGAATCTTGACGCGAAGCGTGGGTCCCTGTCACTGATCACCTTGGTAGGCAATCCGAACCGTAGGAAGACGTGCTTAGCGTATAGGGCAGCGGTTCCTTCTGCGGTAATTTCTTCGTTGCACGGGATGAAGATTGCGGCTTTGGTGCAGTCGTGGTCGGTGACTGTGAGGATAGAATCGAATCCTTGCGAGAGCGGTAACTTGGTTATGAAGTCGAGTGCGATGGTTTCGAAGGGGAGTGCCTCGGGGGTTCGGGTATATTGGAGAAAGTGGTGCTCGGGTCGGTCTGTTGTTCATCTTGTGTCTCTGGCACTCGGCGCACCCCTTGACGTAGTCCAGTACGTCCTGGCGGAGGTTTGGCCACCAGTAGGAGCGTCCTACCAGTTGCGAGGTCTTGTTGATGCCTGGGTGACCATAAACCGGAGGTACGTGGTGGGCAGAGATAATACTTCTCTTGTCGTACAGTCCGCCTGTCACTACTCGTCTCCCATCCTTGTACCAGGTGTCCTCGATCTTCTTCAGTCGGTGTGCATCTATCCAGGGGCGGAGGTAGTCTTCGTTCTGGTGGTACACCGCGTCCGGTCTTTCCATTTCTCCCAGTCTGATGGTTGTGGTGGTTAGCATTATCGTCTCGGCTTGAGTGGCTCGTACGAAGACGGCGTCAGGGAGGACTACTATGTCCTTGTTGTCGTCGTCCCCTCGGTCATAATCTGGTCGTCGGGAGAGGGCGTCCGCTCTCCCATTTGCAGTGCCTTTGATGTGGTGAATCTCAAAGTCATATTCGGAGAGTTCCAACACTTCCCTTGTGATACGTCTACTTATTCGCTGTGGCGACCTCCAGTACTGCAGGTTCAGGTGGTCCGAGAATACTTTGATCTTGTGGGGGGATCCTACGAGTAGGGGTCGCCAGTGGCGGAAGGCTTTGACAATGGCTAACAGTTCGAGATCATAAATGTCGTAGTTCCGTTCCGCTTCGTTGAGTGTGGCAGAGTAGTATCCCACGGGGTGTCGTTTGCCGTCCTGTTTGCGTTGTAGGAGTACGGCGCCGACCGCAAAGCCCGAGGCGTCCACCTCTAACTCAAATTGCTCTTGGTTGTCCGGGTGTGCTAGTACGGGTTCGCTAGTGACCAGGTCCTTTGAGCTTTGTGAAGGTGTCGTTCTCGTCTTCCGCCCCAGTGCCATTCCGTGTCCTTTCTTGTTAATCTGTTCAGTGGTCGTGCGTGTGTAGCGAAAACCCTTGTTGAAGAGGCGATAGAAGTTGCAGAACCCGAGGAAAGAATGGACTTGCTTGACTGTGGTGGGCGTTGGCCAGTCGCGGATCCCGGCGACCTTGATGGGGTCCATACGTGTCACCCCCTTTTCAAGGATTTACCCCAGGTAATCGATGGACGGCGCTCCGAAGACACATTTTTCCGGTTTGAAGTATAAGTCAAGGTCGCATGCGACTTGGAGTATATCACGTACGGCTGCGATGTGGCCAGTCATGCCATTTCATGAGGCGATGGCGACGTCGTCTATGTACACCCGGATGGTAGTGCCCAGTGCTTCATGTTTGAGGATAGTGGGGCCGCACGCATAGTCCATCATTGCTTGGAAGGTGGCTGGTGCGTTGGTTAGTCCAAACGGCATGACTAGGGGTTCAAAGAATCCATAGCGTGTCTTAAAGGCAGCCTTTTCTTCATCGCCTTCCTTGATGCGTACATTATTGTAGCCCCAGCGGACGTCAAGTTTGGTGTAGATGTCCGCATTACCCAGGTCCGTGATGAGATCTTGTATGAGTGGCAAGGGGTACTGATTGCGCACCGTGAATGAGTTAAGCTTTCGGTAGTCTTGGACCGGTCGGAGCTTTCTGTCCTTCTTCTTGACGAAGAAAAAGGATGAAGCGTATGGGGACTTTGATGGACGGATGTACCCCTTCTGTAGTTGTTTGTCTAGGAACTTCCGTAGCGCTTCGTCTTCATCGCGAGACATAGGGTAGATCTTGCATTCCAAGACGGATGGGGCATCCTTCGTGAGGTCAATGGCGTGGTCCCAGGGTCGCGATGGGGGAATCAGTGTGATTCCTCTTCGCTGAATACTTTGGCGAAATCGGCGTATTCTGCAGGGATTTCCATGCTGCTGGTGTATTGTTGTGCTTGTATAGCCAGGTCGGTTGCCAGGGTGCGGGCCTTGACCTCCTCCCAGTCTCTGGAGAGTTCGTAGATCACCTGTTGCCTTTCTTCGTCGGTGAACTCCGTTAGTTCGGTGGGTGCGAACGCGATGGTTACTTCCCTGTTTGTGGGATGGACGGTTCGGAGTACTACTGGGTAGGCGTCTTCCTTGATGACCGCGTGCTGCCAGCTGATTTGTGGCTCGTAGGCTGCGAGCCAGGGGTATCCGAGTACAATGTCCTCGTCCCCAGTGTCCGTGATCAGGAAGCGCATGACCTTGTGCATTCCTTTGGTTTGTACGTCGAGGTCTACACAGTGTGTGATTAGCCCCGCTTTGTTCTCGGATTTATCGATGTTCCATATCTTTTTTGGAGTGTCTAGCTCCTTTAGACCAACCCCATTCGTTTCGCAAACGCGGGTTTGATGAAGCTGTCGGTAGCTCCGGAGTCCACTAGTGCTTTTACTTCGGCCATGTTGTAACTTGTTTGAACGGAAACTGGAATTCGTAATGATCGGTAGCGTGTGATTATTACAGAGTTACAACGAAGTGCCCTCACCCAGGCCGACGGGTTCAGGCGTTTGGAAAATCCTCTCTTCCCCACAGTTCTTGAAGGACTAAATCCTTTACTTCATCTGGTGCCCCTGCTACTCCTTGCAGCCAGTCTTTGGCCTGTTGTTGCGGGGTGCTGCGGTGCGCGCCTCCACTCTTGGTTCTTGGGCATAGTAGTCGGTTTCAGACCGTCTGCTACCACTTCCTTGTGTGTTGTAGCGATGCTGTGGGCAGTCACGACTGAAGTGTCCTTTCTGGTTACAAGTGTAGCAGACGACTTCCCTTGCGTCTCGGGGTGGGCCTCTCCCTCTGCCTCGTCCTCTCGGTCCTCCACGCGGTGGATACGGGGGTCTTTGTCGGTCGAGCACAAACTCGGCTCCTGCGAGTCTTGCTTGGGAATCTTCTGCTTGCACTCCTCGGGCTCGCGCTCGATCGGCAGAGGTGTCCATTGCGTTTGGATCGCGGTACGGAGGAAGGTTTCTGGGTGCCCACCCGCTTTGAGGGGTTCCCCATTGGCTAGGACGTGGGGTAGTCTTGGCAGCGGGTGTCTTTAGTGAGTTAAGACGCGCCTGTAGGTGCATGTACTGCTGTTGCTTCTTCAGAGCCGCTTGCTTCCATGCTTCGAACGTGGCCAGCTCGTATTGTTCGTAAACCTTGGTGAAGAGGGCCTTTGGTAACCCTGCGGTGAACAGATCTAGTGTTTGAGGGGCGTCGAGGTGGTAGTCAGCCTGACGAGCTAGCCTTTCGAAGGTGGCTACGTAGCTGTCGATGTCCCCGTCCTTCATATGGACGCCTTTGCGCAGTTCCATTTGCGCTTGCTCTTTTTCCATAGTGTTGGAGAAGCGTCTGGTGAAGGCGCGAAGGGTGTCTTCCCAGAGGCGTTGAGTGTGTTCTGGGAAGCCGGAGTCGATCTGGCGTATGAGCCAGTCGGTCATATACATTACCCACTCGTTGACTTGTTCTCCTTGAATGTATCCGAGGAACAAGAGTGATTGGCGGTAGTAGTTGCGCATAATGTCGCTGGTGCTGTTGATGCCCTGGTAGAGGTTCCATTGTGCCCGAAATTGTAGAGCCTTGGTGCGGTTGCCGTCGAAGATCTGAGGTGGGTTTCCCTGTAGTCTGTCCGAGGATCGAGGCGGGTTACCTATGGGAGCGATTCCGTGGAACCCTCCTCCAGCGGGCGGTCCTCCTCCACCTGGCGGTCCTCCTCCACCTGGCGGTCCCCTGTTGTTTCCGTGAGGATATCCTCCCCCTCCTCCGGGTGGGTCAGGCTCATCTGGTCCTACGGCTCTCATAAGAGCAGCATCGTCGGCTGTCATTCGGTGTCCCGTACTGGGGTCGATGGGGAGTAGGTCTTCTGGGACTCTGTCTTGCGGTTGTTGTGCCGGGTCCAGTTGAAGTGTGTATGTTGGTTCTAATTGGGTGGTCGACATTTCGTCAGGTAGGTGAACGATGATGTGCTCAGCTTGTGGTTGCTCGTGCAACGTAATTCCTCCTGCCAGGTTGGCTAGTTCCTCCTCTTCTTCTGCGTTCACTTGTGAGAGGTGATCTTCTCCCTCGCTGTTTTGTTCCGATTCGGATTCGTCTTCTTCTTCTGTGGTCCTGGTGTTGACTACACTGTCGATAGGTCCGGCTCGTGCGGAGGGGACGACTTCGCTTTCTAGGATGTCGCACCGGTATTCGCTTGTGGTTGGTCTCACCACTGTCCGTGTTCCTGCGTCGTTTGTTGCGAGTATGCACCAACAGGTATGTTCGAAGTTGAACTCAACTGGGTAGTACCGACTTGGTCGGGTTGGGAAGTCGACGAAGTATCCGGTCTCTCCCCTGTGTGTCCTCCACCTTGCAGCCTTCAAGTAGCGTGTGGGGACGTTCCGTTCTCCTCGTCTTGGGATGGTGTATGATTGGACTTGGTTCCAGCCCCACCGATCTGCTGTAGTGGGCGCCACTGTGTTGTTCTATGGTTAGCTTGGTCTTAATGTTGCATTAGGCCGTCCTAACGTGCTCGACTTGAGCGTAGATACAGTGACGATAGCGTAGGGCGACTTAGCAGAAGTTGATACGCGTCCGTAACAGGAACACGATCGTCCGCAGCACTGGGGCGAGATCCACCAGGCGTATATGTTGTCTTGCGATCTGCCACACGAGGGTCAGATGCACCACCAAGCCCAGGCAGGCTAAGAGACAGAGAGTCGAGAATAGAGAGGGAATCGCGAGTGATGATTCAAGAAGACCAAGCTGGGGAGCTCGGTCTTCGTTCTGCCTAGAAGATATACAATTGACGAGGAGCTTTGAAGCTCCTCCTGAACGGAAGGTACCCAGTAGCGATAGTAGCTCGAACCCTACTACGACCGTCCTAGGTATGAGTCAAGTCCGAGACATGTGATACTCCTACTACGCTGACTGATACGACTGTCCCTGACTAATACTAGGGTAGTCAGAACCCCACGAGTCCGCCATCCGTACCGATGAGTCCGATCGTAACACTTAACCACTGCCAATAACTCTCTATCGTAGATATTGTAGTTGCGTTCCGCTTGACTGAAGGACTCGGAATGGAACGCGACGGGATGTAGCTTTTGATCCGGGCCGAGCTGATTAAGTACGGCTCCGATGGCGACGTTAGATGCGTCGACCTCCAATTTGAATGGCTTTGTGAGGTCAGGGAATAATAGTGTGGGTTTGCGCTGTATGCTATGCTTGACATTGTCGAATGCATCTTGTTCTCGTTGTCCCCAGTGCCACGGGATGTCTTTACGAGTTAAGTCGTGTAGCGGTCGTGCGAGTGCGGAGAAGCCTCGGATGAACCGCCTGTAAAAGTTACAGAACCCAAGAAATGCCCATACTTCGCGAAGACTTCTCGGGGCCGGCCATTCTCGGATGCCCTGTACTTTAACAGGGTCCATCCGTAAGTTCCCATGGCCTATGATTAATCCGAGATATTCTACTTCAAGTACCTCGAACTTGCACTTCTCTGGTTTGATGTAGAGGTCGTGTTCTTCGCATAAGCGGAGAACTTCGTGTACTATGGCGCGATGATGGGGATAATTGAGAGGTGTGGCGATTAGGATGTCATCCATGTAGATGATTACTTTGTTTGTGAGAGTAAGAGGTCGGAATGTATCATCCATCATCGCTTGGAATGTGGAGGGGGAATTGGTGAGTCCGAAATACATAACGAGGGGTTCGTACAACCCTTGATTGGTTTTGAAAGCGGCTTTCCACTCGTCTCCCAACTTAATTCGCACGTTGTTATACCCCCACTTGACGTCGAGCTTCGTGTATAGGCGCGCGTCACGTATCCGGTCGACGAGCTCTGGGATCAAAGGGAGTGGATAGTGGTTGCAAACCGTGAGCTCGTTCAGTCGTCTATAGTCTTGGACGGGGCGGAGTTTGCCGTCCTTCTTCTTGATGAAGAAAAAGGGGGATGCATAAGGCGATTTAGATGAACGGATATATCCCTTTGCGAGTTGTTCGTTGAGGAATGTGGTCAGGGCCTCTTGTTCGTTTGTGCGAGTGGGTAGACCTTACAGTCTAGTGAGGCGGGGGCGTTTGGGAGAAGATCGATAGCATGATCCCAAGGGCGGGAAGGGGGGAATCGATGAGACGCTTCTTTGTCAAAAATTTTACGATGGCGTCTATACTCTTCTGGGATCATTTCTTCGAATGTACGCTCCTTCTTCTTCGCTGCTTCTCGTTGCGCCAACTCGGAAGCCGTGGTGGTCTTCCGTAAGAATGCGATCTGGGGCTCCCGCTCATTGTCCATGAGTTGCTCCCACGCTTCCTCGTCAAGTTCGTACGTCTCCAACGCTCGAATGGAGGCTTCCATGGGCGTGGCTTCGTCTGACAAGTGAAGGCTCGAGACTACGACCGGCTGGAACTCCTCGTTCAGCGTCGCGTCTCCCCACTTGATTGTGGGCTCAAAGGCCGTGAACCAAGGGTATCCCAGGATTACTTCGTCCCTTCCCAGGTTTGTGACCAAGAAGCGAAGTGTCCTTTCTTCCTTTCCGGTTCGCACGGTAAGATCCGTGTATTGCGTGATCGCACCATCCTGATTATGGGTGCCGTCTACATTCCAAATGCGGATAGGGTGAGTTACTTCTCGCGTTCCGATTTGGAGTCGTTTCAAAAGTGAGGAGCATATGAAATTGTCGGTGGCTCCTGAGTCAATGAGGACTTGTCGTTCGGCCGTTGCGTGTGCAGATTTGAATAATACTGGGATTCGTATGGATCGATATCTGCTAGTGTACATGTTTAGGTTTAATGCTCTAGCCCAGGCCACCGGGTTCAAGCGTCGAGAAAATCCTCCCGTCCGAATAACTTTTCCACCATGAGGTCCCATACCTCCTGGGTCTATGCTTTCATCGCTGCGATCTGTAGATCCGCCTGCTCTTCATTCGATAGTACGCGACTAGACTGTATGGCGAAAGAAGAGATGGCGGGAGTTGGTACACTTGAACTTGTGGAAGCCGTGGTTGATGATTGCGGGGACATGGGGGTTGGCGCCATGGCAGATGTAGTGGCAGCCACTCGCATGCTCTTTTGAGGACAGTTACGCGAGATGTGCCCTTGCGCACGACATCTAAAACATTGTCCCTCCTTCTGAAGGGAGGCTTTGTCGGCATCGGTGAGAGCCACGGAGGCTCTGGCGCGTCCAACATCCATGGTGTTGGGGTCGCGGGTCCCTTTGAGGGCTTGGACCCACTGCTCCCGGCTCTGGCCACTTTTCTTTCGCTGGGGCTTTCCTTTGCCAAGACGGTCCTTAAGAATGAGGTATTCAGCTTGTTGTAATCTGGCGGCCGCCTTCCACTGCTCCCAGTTGACGGGGTGCTGGAAGCGGACAGCATTGACTACTAACTGGTTCGGTAATCCATCCTGGAATAGTTCCAGCGTCGTGGCTTCGTTGGGGTTGTACCCCGCTTTTGTGACAAGGTTCTGGAAGGTCGCGACATACGTGTCGATATCTCCTCCCTTCATAGTGAGGTTCTGGAGCGCCTTCCGCGCGTTGGCTTGTTCCGAAGTGTCGGTATAAGCCTGTACGAATCGATCTCTGACTGTGGCCCATAGGACCTTGTTGTTGCGGTTAACTCCTGCCGCGATCTGGTCGTCTAACCACTGCGCCTGCTTGTCTACCCAATCGTCTACGAGTGGGCCTCGGATGTATGACAGGAATGTCATTGCTCTCAAGGCCGGGATAGAGAGCTGATCGACAGTGGGGTTCATTCCTTTGTAGAGGAAGAACGTGCGCAAGAATGCCTTGCTCTCGTCCCTTTTTCCCGTGAACTCAGGAGGGGGGTTTCCTCCCAGCCGTCCATTCCCTCCAGGGGCTGGCGCTACAGGTGCGGCTGCTCCTGGCGCGGCGCCACCGCCCGCGCCACCGCCACCGCCACCGCCACTGCCACCGCCAGATGGCAGTATCGGTGCACCGCCGCTAGGTGGGTTCGGTGCTCCTCCTCCCAAGCCCAATGCTCCGGAAGATCCTCCTGCTCCACTGGTGAGGGTTGTGCTAGCCGAGGCCTGCAGGGTTTGGGACATAACATGAGTTTGGAAGTGGGTTGTTGGGTCGATAGTGGGTAGATTTGTTGTTGGTATAGAGACGCTAGGTGATGAAGAGTCGTCGTCGACGGCGATGCCAGGGGTGGTATGAGTCGTAAGGGATCCAACTCCGAGTGCCTGAGGTACTATACTGATGGTGTACCACTGGCCTTTCTTTGTGGAGTAGTCAATATACGCCCACTGTCGTAGATCCTCGAGGTAGTGGACCTGTCGGTATTTTTGCATATTGGGGTGGAAGAGGAAATATCCTTCCACTCCTTCGTGTTCTTTCCAGACAACGGTTCCTTTGACTTTATCAGAGAGCTCGTCGTCACTATATCGGTCGATGTATTCTGCTTGAAACTGGGATCGGGCGTGACTATGAAGGTTCGCCACTGTGAGAGACTTGACTTGATGTAACGCCACCACAGGGGCGTTAGGTACGACGTGTACCACGTGTAAGTCAACGGGATCGAAAGAGCGCGAGTCAATTAGGACTCAGTTCGATGGTGCACAAGTATCGCTCGGTTTCCCTGGAACCGAGGATAATAGTAGAGAGGCAGGGCTCAAGCGCAACGGCGAGCGAAAGCGTAGACTCAAACGCAAAGGTGAGTCGAGGGTCGTTCGTGAGGCAAAGACGATGTGGTATTACACAAGAAGTCAAGTCTACCGTACAAGCTAGGTAGGGCGCGACTTATATACTAGTACAGGATGTTTGTGAACAACAAACATATGGCGCGATTATGAGTCAAGAGTCCTAGAACGTAAACAAAGGGAGAAATCACATATAGTATGAGGGAATTCTGCGGGGTCATGCGGGCCTCAGAAATGGTCAGCGGGCAAGGAGAAGCGTACCACGACCTATCCTGTCGCCGAGGCGCAGGGCGCAAGGTGAGAATCGAGAAGCGCGAGTCACCGGATCACATTGTAATCGTACAGTCAAGTCAGAGGACAGAAATTGTAACAGCGATCGCCCCGTTATTGTCTCCTTTTATCAGAGTTGGGTGAGTCTGTTTAAATCCTAACTCATCATATAGACTTCTTAGCCAACAGGCTTCACGTCCCGCTTCTGATAAGGCAACATATTCTGCCTCTGTGGAGGAGAGTGCGACCACACTTTGCTTCTTAGACTGCCAACTAATCGCTCCGCCTCCCACTAGGAAGACATAACTGGATATTGACTTACAGTCATCCGTACTGGCGAATGCGGCGTCCGCATATCCGTGAAAGAGATTAAGTTCTCTGTTTTTATTTGGTAAGGCTGAATATGTTATTCCATAGGTTTTAGTTCCGGCCAAATACCGTAAAATGCGTTTTAATGCTGCGGTATGTTGGAGGCTCGGATTTGCCGTATAAGCAGCTAACCTATTTACTGTGTACACTATGTCTGGCCAAGTTGCGTTTGCAAGGAATTGTAATTCTCTGAGCAACTTGGCAAACAAATTGCTTCGATCGCCTTCATTACCGTCTGGATTAGGCTCGATTTTCACGTTCGGGTCCATTGGCATTGCTACGGAGTTTGCTCTGTGCAACCCCTCTCGCTCTAGGATGGCTTCAATGTATCTTGTTTGGGAGATTGTAATCGCATTGTCGTTACGCGTAATCTCGATACTGACTATTTTTGCCGGCTCTCCCAAATCGGTAACCTCCCATTCAGAGCGTAAGTTTCCTTTTATTCTTGCCATGAGTATTTCTGATGTCGTGAATAACATCAGATCATCGACCCAAACTGTAATAATTTTGAGTTCTTCCCCGTCTTTTCTGAGGTACGCACACGGGTCTGCTCTCAAACGATTAAACCCATGCTTACGCAATTTTTGATCTAGTTCCTTATTCCACTCACGTCCGGACTGTTTCAGCCCGTACAATGTCTTTTTGAGTAGACATACTTGATCGGATCCATCATCATACCCTTCAGGTTGACGCATGTAGACCTCTTCTTTTAGGACGCCATTGAGGTAAGCCCCTTTTACGTCCATTTGTTGTGTAATTAATTCCTTTATTGCCGTTATAGCAAGAAGGGCGCGTATTGTCTCCATTCTCACCACCGGCGCAAAAGTTTCGAGGTAGTCATGCCCCGGTCTCTGCGCACAACCTTTAGCCACTAACCTTGCTTTATATTTCAGGATTTCACCGTGTTTGCCATATTTCTTAGCAAATACCCACTTGTTAGCTATTGGGACCACGTCAGTAGGTTTATTTACTTTCGACCATGTTCCCGTCCTGTCGAGCTGATCGAATTCCGCCTGTATAGCGCGTTCCCACTCGGGCCACTCGGGAGATCTCCTGGCCTCGTTGAGAGATTTCGGATCATCTTCTCCGAGCATGGCCTTGGCGTTCACGGTGTTTACCTCATCCTCCATGTCAGAGAATGGGTCATTTAAATGACGGTAATCAACTCTCTTACCTCGTGTTTTTCGAGGTATACTCTGATCACCCGTCTCTTCTTCTTCCTGCCCCGATACTCGCTTTCTTTTCAGACTGTCACTGCCCTCTCGAGGATTCTCTTTACGATCATTGGGCTGTCCGTCCACTTTCGGGACGTCACCTGTTGTTGGCAGTGTGCCTCTACCCAGCTCCCCTTCGCACAGTACATCGGGTGCGACCACGATCTCATCAAACGAGGGGTCCTTGGCGGGAGGGGAAGTTAGAAAGCGGTAATTTCAGGAGGTGAGAATTTTTCTGGTTTCTTCATTGTAATATTTAACGGCTTGGGGACCGTCTTCGAACCCGACGAAGGTTCTCATTTTAGATTTAGGTAACATTTTCCGCTGTTGCGATTGTCCCTGTAGGAGTACCCACACGGGCACCCCAAATTCTCTTAGGTGAGCGACGTTAGGTTTCCGTTTATACCATAACTCATATGGCGTCGCTTCTTGTATAGTTCTTGTATAGCTACAATTTCGTATGTAGGCCGCGTGGGCTATTGCGTATTCCCAGAGAAATTTGGGTAATTTGTGCCCACCTTTCATTGTGCACGCCAGCTCTACTAATGTTCGATTCGCTCGTTCCACGACACCATTCTGAGCTGGCGAATACGGCGCAGTAATTTGTGTTTCTATTCCCTTTTCTCGACACCAAGACTTCAAAGCATCATTTACGAATTCCTTCCCCTGATCCGTGCGCATGGCACATGGGGTTTTGTCATGGGTCGTGAGGTAAGTCATATAATTCTTTACTGCTTGGGTGGCTTCATCTTTACGTTTTAGGAAGATTACTGTGATATACCTGGAAGTGTCGTCGACAAATAAGATAAAGTATTGATGTCCGTTAATAGATGCGACGTCATATTTGCCCCACACATCTATGTGAGTTAGTTGTCCAGGTTTAGTCTGTCGTGTGACGTGCTTATTGAATGGTTCTTCATATTGTTTGGCTTCTGTACATGCGACGCAGTCTGGCTTTGGTGTACTCGCGTCGACGTCGAAACCATCAACTAGGTTTTTATCTTTTAATTTCTGTAGTCCGCTGTAACTAACGTGTCCAAATCGTTTATGCCAGGTTTCCCAACTAGGGGATAACTCATTGGACGCAAACGATTGGTCATCGTCGTTACTCCCGATTTTCATACGGGCATGTACTCTTAATTTATACAAATCATTGCGAATTCTATCTCCTTGTGCAACAATTTCTCCATCTTTATCAATCATACTCAACATGCCGTTGCCGCTCTTACAAAATCCACCGGCGTTATCCCATTTTCCAAGGGATAATAAGTTATTGCGATTCGACGGTATGTGTAATGCGTTTTGCAGCCGTAAGATATTAGTATGGCCACCACATTTGGATACCAGTTCGACAGTTCCACGTCCCAAGACTGGAACTTTTGTTCCCCCAATGCCAGTGACGGAGACATCCCTTAGGGGTTCATACTGGGCAAATATTTCTCGTCGATTGACGATGTGTGACGTCGTAGCGCTGTCTGCTATCCAGTCATACCAAGACAAATGCTCTTCAATTCTGTTTAAGCTAACGACATCTTCGTTTTTAGTAATACGAACATCGCCCATATTCACTTCTGCCCCAAAAGAAAGGTCTTTGTGGATGTTGTTTATTTCCACAACACCTGTCATTTTTCCAATGTTACTTATTTCGACAACATCTGCCCCTTTTACGATGTCACTTACTTCGGCAACATCAGTTTTGCTGACCGCGACGTTAGTTGTGGTCCTTGCCTTCTTGCTGGTTGGTTGATCGCTGTCATCTTCTCTCTTCCTCTTCGACTTGTCGCGATCCCAGCAATTTTTAGGTAAGTGCCCATATTTGCCGCATATTGTACACTTGTTTTTCTGTAAATAATAACATTCTTCTGTTTTGTGGTTGCGTCTATTGCACTATGCGCAACGAGGTTTGGCATCCTGATTTTGGGGTGCGCCTGCACGCTTAGTCAGGTTGCGTGCTCGTGAAACTGCCTGATTGACATTACCCCCAACGGGGATACGCTCTTGACGTCTGGCATACTCGTCGTTGAGGATCCCAATATATTGTTGCGAAGTCATACGTTTCTTTGGGTCATCCTCGGCGAACGTAATTCGGCTGCTGACGTATTGTCGAGCGAATATATCCCAAGACAAAGGAAGTGCTTGGCAGATAACGACCTTAAACCAAAGGTCAGGGAGTCGACATTTCTCCTCGGCTGCCATATTCATGCGATCCCAATGTACTTTGAGGGTATTTAGGAACTCTGGAATATTCGTATCTTCGTCAGCTTTGCTGCGAAAGAGTTTTTGTGCCGCGGTGACGGCGTGTTCGAGTCCAGTAGACTCGTGTATCGCTTCGAGACTGACCCACATATCTCTGGCTGTCTCGCACTTGGTAGTGTGGATCATCTCAGTAGAATTGATATTCATGACAATAATTACTCGGGCATAATTGTCGTTGTCCTCCCAGCTCTCAATCTCGTCTGGGTTAGTTGGACGCGGGATGGTCCCATCAACATATCCCAGTACTCTGTGGAGACGCAGTATGCGTCTAGTGCGCTCTCGCCACACGCTCCAATTTGTATCGTCGAGCAGCTCACCTACTTTTGGGATCGAAGAGGTGTCGTGCTCATGAATTTTAGTATTGGAGGAGTTGTTTGTGAGACTCTCTCCAGTAGCTTGCGCAGTATCTTGTCCGCTGCCTTGTCCGCTGCCTTGCACGGTGCCTTGCTGTTCGATACCTTGCATTTGGTCAGGGTCAATAAGTTCGTCGATTTCAGCCATATAGGGGAGTTTTGATATGGAAGTTTTTGTGGTAGTAGAAGTGTATTTTCCTGGCCTAGTTATTAAGCTATGGGGCCAGGGCCCATAACCTAAAGTGAATAAGATATATTATTGTCCTTATGCGAAGGACGCGCAGCGTATCGTAGAGAGGGGATGAAGTTCAGGAGCACGAAGTGTTACTCCTATTTTTGCTTTCCGACCAGACCGTATACACTTCCGTATCAGGTAGTTACGCTTATTAATGATTCAGCCACCGGATGGTGCCGGCTGGCTCCCAACAGCGACTTACGACGGCCTCATGGGCGGGCTGCGTGTACGCAGGGTCTTCCGGAGCTGTGGTCAGGAGTTGCGTCATCCGTGATCAGCCCGTTACTGTATGTTCCGTGAGACGTATCTATAGCTACTTACACATAAATTCAACATCGCTATTCGCAAAATGAACCTGAACGCATGATGCACGGCACGAGATGGCCCTCCCGGCCATCTCGTGAACGCTCAGACTACTTATTATGACTTTCGCTGACATATATATAGGGACACCTCCATTTTGACAACTCCGTCGTCGCCATGGGACACATCATAAAATTCTGGGCTTACAGCATCGCTCGTTCTCTTGACTTGAAAGGCCCGAATAAACTCGTTCTACTGTTAGCATGCGCTGCCACGCCCTCTGTGTGCTCGCCACCCTTTCAGCCCCGCTCCTCTGTGGCTTCGCAACGCCCCTCGCATCACGTTGGGACAAAATGAAGGTGAAGCATGTATGGGATGCTGTCCCGAAGAATTGGCAGAGCCTGGGCCACCCGTCCAATCAGACCACCATCGATCTCTACCTCGCGCTCAAGTCTCACCGCGAAGACGCCTTGGTTGAAGCGCTGTACGAGGTTAGCGACCCTCAGCACTCGAGGTACGTCACGACCCCGCTCATCTGTGCGCGCATGTACCCATCGGTGCCATTGTCCCATGTGAGATATGGTGCACACTTGTCGAAAGAGCAGGTCGCCGAGGTCGTCGCGCCGCATCCGGACACCCTTGAGCTCGTCACTTCATGGCTTGGACACTACGACATTCCTTCCTCCTCCATTTCAATGACACTCGGTGGCAACTGGTTGAGGGTCGTCGACGTGTCCGTGTCCCAAGCCAATCGCATCCTCGGCGCATCGTACCAGCTCTACCAGCATGTCGAGACTAACGACACGGTTCTTCGCACGATCAGCTACTCGCTCCCAGAGGTGCTGCATGGGCATATACAAACGATCGTCCCGACGACTTACTTCAGCTCTCCGCTCACGGAGGGAATGAGACGACGGATACAGCTCAGGACGGGAGTCGAGGCACGGGAGAAGGCGGGGTCGGTGCTGTCGAGCCGCGACGAGGACGGTGTCACGCCGTCGTACCTGCGCACGCTGTACAGAACGTCGGGCTACGCTCCCAAAGCGACGGATCGGAACGCACTCGGGATTGCGGGCTATGCAGGGGACTTCCCGAACCCCCAGGACCTGGCGTTTTTCATGAAAGAATTTCGCACCGATGGAGAAGACGCGACATTCACTGTGACTCAGATAAACGGCGGCGGGTATGATCCGGGAGATCCTGGTGTCGAGGCGAACCTGAACATTCAGTACGCGGAGGCTATGGCGTACCCGACGCGGCACATCTACTACAGCACAGGCGGCAACCTCGACGACTCATTCATAGATGATCCATACCTCTGTTGGTTACGCTATATGATTGCTCAAAATGACGTCGACATCCCGCGGACAATCAGCACGTCGTATGGCGGGTACGAGCATGACTTGCCGCTGGAGTATGTTATGAGCGTGTGCAACCTATTCGGTCAGCTTGGTTTACGCGGCGTGAGCGTCCTCTTTTCGACCGGCGACTGGGGCGTCGGTGACGGGGACTGCTTGTTCCGGGACAGCTCCGGAGAACTCTCTGTCCAGTTCATCCCCGTCTTCCCTGCAACTTGTATGTGGTAATTCTTTTTTTTTTCTGCTTATTAGTAGTGCACAGGTGTAGGCACACAGTCACTTACCAGGCCGTGATTTCGTAGGTCCGTGGGTGACTAGCGTTGGTGGCACGACGGGCCATGATCCCGAGGTGGCGGCGAGCCTATCTGGAGGCGGCTTCTCAATCTACTTTCCACGAGAACCCTATCAGGCGGACGCGGTATCTACCTTCCTCCAGAACTTCGGGGACAAGCATAGCGGCCTCTACAAGTCGGTTCATGGCCCTGACCTGACCTCCTATTCTTACTTTGTATTTGTGCAGTTCTGGAGGTCGCGGATTCCCCGATGTCTCCTCGCAGGCGATCAATTTCTTCATGGTCTTAGGAGGGAAAATCTATTTCGCGTCTGGCACGAGTGGCTCTGCACCTGTGCGTCTTTTCCTCCCTCATCGTCTGAGCAACCCAGTTGATCGCCAACTCACAGACAGTAGCAGGCATCATCGCTTTGTTGAATGACTACCTCATTTCGAGAGGCAGCACACCCCTTGGCTTCCTCAACCCCTGGCTGTACGGCGCAGGCCTCCCGGGCCTCAACGACATCACATCTGGATCAAACCCAGGCTGTAATACTGACGGATTCCCTGCTATCGCCGGATGGGATCCCGTACGTCCCTTCAGGCTCGTGTCTCTCAGACGTTGGTTGACTGTTGGCTGCATAGGTGACGGGTCTCGGGACGCTCGACTTTATTAAACTTGAGGAAATAATCGATGATCGACTGAGAATGTCAGGTACCTCACGTACACAGAACCAACGGACCACATAGACATCCCCATTGTGGATGCACTATGGGGATATTCACGGGCCAGTAGACAATGTTTCAAGTTACCTCGAATTCAAGCCCAGGTCTATATCAGGTACTAGCTAATTTGATTCGCACGGGTCTTTAAAAATTACTGTACTAGGTGTCGACTGCGTCGACTGCGACCTTGCTTGTCCCGTCTTTTTGGCTTTGTATGGGGAATTTACGGAGAAAATGTAATGAATTGTTGTTTCAGGTTGTGTCTGTTGAGCTTGCCTTTCACCACAATCACCCCACTGAAGCACACTTTGTGAGGGAGACAACGGGAACTGTCGTCTTTTTCTTTAATTTGTAGTAGTTACCGCTTATGAGTAGAGGGGTGGCAATAGACGATAGGAAGTGCGCAGGTTATGACTCGGACGAGAACGCGGGTAAGTGTTAGTATTGTTGCGATTCCCAGACGATGACGAAACCTGAACAAATCTTGGAACGTATGCCCATACTATGCGTTATAATACCTGAGTCCCCCTTCGGAGTACGATTTCTCAGACTCAAGATCATCGTCAGTTTCCGTCAGTCTTTTCTCTGTTCAAGACGTTTCTTCTTTACCTCTACGCGATCGTCTCCTACTTCTGTTACCATCCATAGCTTTGCAGGGACACGGATTTGTATAATGAAAGTACATACCGACGAATTAGACCGTTACGAGTTGCGAGTTCACCACAGATGTCGACGGAGAACCGGCAGATTGTTGCGATCCATAATTATAATCGGTATTAGCAGTGCCGGTAAGCGAAGGCATTGCTTGTTCGATATCGGGAGGAAGGTGCTCACGCCCATTGGAATGAGATGGAACGCTTGGAGGTGTGTCTGTAGTCAGGCATCGTGGGATGATGGTGCTCGGGCCTCCAATGGGTTGTGTAGATCTTGAGGCTTTTTGTTGGATGCGGAGAGTCGGGTTTAAGGGATGGGACCGTCATGCACGTTTTTCGTTTATGTAGAGAAGGGGGGAGGAGGAAGATCACCTGTCAGGAGAATGGATATTTGTTCTATACTGCTGTCGAAGGAGTCGAACTCCTTGCGAATGTGGTAGTGGCGAAGATCAAAGTGAAGTTCAACCAGAGCCCCCTGATTGGTTTTGAACGTCTTTGGGTTCGATGAAGGTTGTTCCTTCGCGGACCGAGTACACTGGAGAAAGTAACAGCCTGAGTATGGTGTTCCGAGTCATATTTGATGTTATCGACGTCGACTTCGGAACTCGGGGGCACCGGCCAGTTTTCAGTCTCATCGTCAACGGCTTCCTCGATCCGCAGTTCGCCTGGTGAAACATGTCGAGCGAATAAAAAAGGGTAATGACAGGCAATAACACCGTTATTACGCGGCTTTTGGATATCCTCCCCGTAAATGACCGAAGGGCGTTTAATTGGACGAGGTTGACAAGTCGCATTCCTGTGAGCGTCAGAGCGAATGTCTTGTGCTTTGAGGGCCAGTATTAAATGGGAACAACAAGGCAAAAAAATAATGTGGACAGTGCAAGATGGCGGTCAACAAAATGTCGTATTAAGCATAGGCGGCCTGGTCCATGAAGAGTATTCAGAGAGACAGACGGCCAATAGTAGTAAGTACAATAAGTTACTCGATCGGGAGATGTCACCTGACTGTGACTGGCAGACTGGTCACTCTCAGTAAAAAGGAAAAACCGGAATTAGTCATCGGTAGTCCGGAGGTGTCAGCTGTGGGTTGAATTGGATCGAATTCAAGTCAAGCCGAGACTGCCGGTAGTCAAATTTTTTGCAAAGTCCGGCCATGCCGGATGAGAGTCATTTGATAGTCAGATCTGGTCAGACTTGGTCCGCCGAATACTAGCAATCGTTGAGCGCTTTGAGCACAAGATTTGACTGAAATTTTCTTTTTTTCTTACATAATGGAGCTTGCCAATCCGGGATATTTCGATCTGCACCAGGTGTACAATGCTTATCGAATACGACCAATCTACACGAGTACAAAACGACAAAATCGGTTCACTGTCGCCATTTGCAGAAGTAAGGTATGTCAACTAAATGAAAAAGGGAGACTCCGGATATCTACAAGGGGACACCCAGATCAGCAGAAAGGCTGCCATTTGATTACGAGTGCCTTCAGAAATCCGGACAATGATTATTTGTCAAATCATTCTCTACACTACCATTGTGTCGCGGCGTCGTAGTGAGGGCATGCGGCTCACATCCCTCTCCACTCCCACATTGTTGCCATTGCTACCGCTGTCGTGGCAGCAGACAGCCTAGTCAGCGTTAGTGTCGCTATTCTTCATTGCCGCCGCGACTATTGTCATAGGGGAAGCAGACGGCTCACAGTGGTGTGCCTTGGTGGCAGGTAAGATCTTGCTCTACTGAGGGGCACAATCCCCGCTTCAGCAATCCCCGAGCAAGTGATGACGATGACTTTTTTTTTGAACATGTACCTGACCTCCAGCCGAAGTGGCGTGTTCCAAGGCGTGTTCTGACAGAGTCGAGCCTAGACAAGACGGAAAGAGGAAAGTCCTGAAAATAATATATGAGTAAAGACTTGGTCTAGAGTGCGGTATCTCTATGGTACAAAGTTACACGCTTGTTGAGGATAGGCATGACACCCATCATCTTCGCTCTGCGTACCGCTTTGGTCAGACGCCGCTGATTGCGCCATGTCAACTTGGTTTCCGCACGACTTTTCATCTTTCCCATGTCAGTTACGAAGTAAGATAACAGTCGGGGATTCGTGGCTTCGTCCAGAGGATCAATATCTAGCTGGTGGAACCAATCGCCCCGACGAGACTCGGCAGCGCCTGGACCGAGTAGTGCGCGCTTTCGCCGAAAAGGGTCTTCGCGAGGCAGAAGGTCCGTAGGTTTCAAAAACTGTTTCTAAATGAGGAGAGTAATGGGCATCCACAGAACGGTAACGTACGTATTGGTCTTTGAGTAGTCTGCCCCTGCAAGCACGTTCATATTTTGTACCGGCTATGGACGTGACGAAGAAAGATGAGTGGAGGTGTGGAGATGAGAAGCAACTCACTACTGAATTTATTGGACTGAGGCGACTCCAACATGGCAACATTGTCGAGGATATTGGTGATTTGATGCATCATCGTGGGCGTTGGGGATGGTGACACGTGCTGAGCACCTGAGCAGCAGCATAGGGGTCACGGTCACTAAGGTCGGGGACAGGGACATGCATGGAGGGCCATCGTTGCAGTCAGGACCACGTGCAACTTGTGGCCCATGTCGTTGTCTGCATCATACTAGTAGGGAGCTGCGTTGTCATTGTCGTAGCTGGGGGTGCATGTAACTTGGGACTTGTGTTGGCAGCGGAGCACCAATGTCGTCGGCGGCACCATTGTAGTCGTCATGTACAGTAGTGGTGGGTTGACCGCCACCATCGCACGGCCCACGACAGCAAGAAGTCGGCAAGCACGTCAATGCCAGAGAAGGCGCTGATGTAGCCAGTCAACTTCAGTCCTGTGTGGTGTTGTGTTGGCGAATACCAGCCGGTGCTATGGAGCTCTGGGTTGTCGCAGTAGTACAGTAAGTACAAGGCAGTAGTGCCTGATTTCGCATCGTCACGCGCAACTTGCACTCGACGAGAAGCGGTAGCGTGGGAAGCTTTGTCTCATTATGTAACAACCGTCCAACGTCCAACCGTCCAACTCCGCTTCTTTCCTCATCCACTCATCCCCTCTCTTCATTCTCGTACTTCTGTAACACCACCGCTTCTGAGTACACATCCAAGACAGCAAAGGCAGCGCTCTAATGACACTACTATTCTTTCCTCATGACAGACCCAACTGGGACGTTACCGCCTTGGAAGCGCAACCACTTTCCCCCACCTCGTCGCCTCTTCACTGCCATCCCCACCTTCGCAGACCACTGGCACCCCTCCGAACCCACACGAAAAGGTATACATTTGAATGATTTTAACCCTACAGCATACTCACATCAATTACAGGCCCCGTCAACATCGCTGCCATGGCATCATGTGTCACCACCATGGCCGGAAGAGGCGGTGTCCCTGTCTGCATGTCGTTCATTGACGCTACCAGCCCAGGCACCGCCACGTCACAACCAATTGTAAGTACTGTACCCAGCCCCTTGAACCTACCTGTCCTTTCCACTGACTAGGATCTTATACAGACCAATGTGCCCCTGTCGGCACATGTTCACAAAATATCGTCAGAGAAAAATTATTGGCCCCTTTCCGTTGGCATGCTCACATTGATTGTAGGCCCACATTGCTACCCTACCTGGTACTCCTACGGGCAAGTTGCGCGACAACACTGTCACTGAAGCTGCCGCCCTTCGTGCACCCCGGCTAGCCCCAAATTCCCCAATCATGACTACCACTTCTGGGTGTCTAACACAAACCAACAAACAGCACGCGCCACATACAATGATGTGGCCGCGATAGGGTGCTTAACAAGGCAAGCCGCAACTCACGATAGATAACTATGGCCGAGCTGCTAATACAGCCACAAGCATCGCTGGAGCGGCTGCAATGCCACTACATCACGACAGTGGCGGGGTGCTCTTCACGCCAAGCGGGATCCCGTTCTGGCAGTGGCAGCATGTACTCCTGTAACTACCTTATTTTATTACGCGTGGATAGTATTTTTTTGCAATAAAATTCTTCTGCATTGTAAAACGACCAAGAATTGTCCCTAAATGACTTGACCTGACTGCTGGATGACTTGGATCGGACCTGTGATGACTGAATCCGACAGCTAAATGGCAAAAAATGACTATGGATTTGTCCTGAAAAGACGTGAACTGACAGTCGGACGACGCCGGATTGCCTGTGTCGGACTTGTTTTGACTTCCAGTTGACTTGTATTTTTCTTGAGCTAATCATTTCGTAGTCATTTGTAGTCGTTTCGTAGTCAATCAGGTTCAAAAATCTTGCAAATGGTCATTTTTTGTCATTTGACTACCCAATGACTATTTCCGACTAACAGTTGACTAGCGCTGACTAACAGTGGACAACAGCGGACTTTCCCTTTTTTACTGAGGATCACTGATGAGTGCTTGGGTCTCCGTCACCGATCCTGGAAATTAATTGCTAGGGAAAAATAAAAGTATTCTGGTTCCTTGAACCAGTCGAGAACTTGGGTAAACAGATGGCTGTTGATAAGTGACCTGTGCGCACTTAGCGGCTCAATGGACACACAGATAACGGACTGCTTTAGATAAGATATATTGGACTTATGTAGATTAGATTATTATGATCTTTACAATCTCGGACTTTCTTATCTATGACATCACTGTACAATGACATCATGGACTCCTCTGGACTCCTATTGTATTTCGTCCTTGTACTCACTTCCTTTGTTTTATTCTTATTGTGATGTCACTATGATATCATAGTCTAGCCTTCCCTTGTTCTTTGCGCTCTTGTTCTCCTTCTGCACACTCCTTTGTGTCCCTCTGTAGAACAACGCTCCTTGTATTGTGTGACTCTGTGTTACTTCTGTTGTACTAGTGTCACTCCTGTATTTTGTATAAGTAGTACAGCTTGTACGCTCCTGGTCCACATCAGTTCTCATCTGTTGTGTGCCAGGTATGTCTCCACCTCTTTAAATGTAACATCAGTTCTCATCTGTTGTGTGCCAGACCCCACATCTGCTTCACTGCAAGTTTACTCTGTTGCTGCTTTCCAGTCACCCTACATATCTCACCACAGTCACCTTTGTTCACTGTGAGTATGTTCCCCATGTGCACTGTTCATCAGGTTATGGGCCCTGGTGCCCAAGCCACTCCACTTGGCTGGTCACTGTGTTCTTAGGATCACACACCAGGTCAAGGTCTGTCTGGGGCCTCACCAGCCTTGCCCAAGGCAGTTGACACTGGGGCGCCAGTGGTCACTGCTGAGGAACCTCCTGTACTATGTACTGCCCAGTAGTCCTACTTTCACCCCTACTGTTTTCCTAGCCCCTGCGCTATGCGCAAGGAGATTGGATCTGGTAGCCCCTTAATCCATATCCAGGTGTGCATGGCCCACTGGGCTGTGTATTGTGGAGCTTAGTGCCAGCTGTCTCTGGTGCTCCACACTGGGCGCAGGATCTCCTCACCATGTGTTGCGCAGCAATACACGCAGTGTACAGGTTGACCCTTACCTGTGTAGAGAGCTTAGACGAGGCTTAGAGTGAAGCAGAGGAAGCTCAAGGTGGGGTGGAGAGAGATGTGTATAGGTACTCGCTCCTACAGTAGGATTTATATACTCTATGGTCCACCCATGTCCGTTTGGGGATAAGTGATGAGTAGAGGCGTCCACAATATCGCGTTTTTAGTGTCGCCTAATGTCTAATCACCGGTGGACTCGGAATAATCCCATAAGGGGATTCTGTACGTGTATCGTATGACTAAATACTCCGAATTACGTGTATAGCGTAACTAATCGTACTCCGATTCCTACGTAATGAGCCTTATAGTAAGTATTACGGCTCAACACTCCCCCTTGCTAAGTGCAGCTACTGAGCGCTCTGAGCAAGTGTATAAGGCGAGTTAATACTCAAGCCATGATTAGAAGGGAGTCTTTCCCGGAACTGCAAGAGAGGTTTCGAGACTGAGTCTTCTTCGCCATCCCATTTCAGCTTTATGAACCTTTTGAGTTCATTGGGCCGATTTTTCGGTACAACGACCGGAAATGTTTCGATTCTCTAGAAAGAATCTATGTATGCGGAAGACAAGCGAAGGCATCGCTCGATATACCTTCCATAGTATCCTTAAACAAGGAACTGTGATGGCTCGAAAAGTCTATGAAGACTTTATTTTGGTTCCATGTAGAATTTTCAGGCTTGTTTCGAGACCAAGTATACAGTCTTGAAACTCAGTTGGACGAGTAAAACTCAAGTCCTAACTGACTTCTGAACTTCTCGAACTTAATACGCCCAAGGTTCTTGGTAAACATGTCTGCAGGATTATCTGAACCATCTATAAAGAATAGTTCTATTTTCTTGTCCTTTACTACCTCTCTTATGTAGTGGTAGCGTATATCAATATGCTTGATACACTTTTCTTGGACAGGATTAGAGGCCATAAAGATGGACCCTTGATTATCACCGCAGAGTGGTATAGGGCTTAGTTTGATGCCAAGCTCAGTAAAGAGCGACTTAATCCAAACTAGTTGTCTGCTAGTGTCTGACAGCGACATATATTCAGCCTCAGTAGAAGACAGCGCGACTGTTTTCTGCGCTCTAGAGTTCCAACTGAATATCCCATTAGCCAGTTTAACCATGTAACCTGTAGTAGATTGCCTATTATCTGGGTTTGAAGCCCAGTCAGAGTCTGCATAGGCAATTAAGCCTCCATTTGATTTTCCATCATACACCAAAGAGTATGAGGAAGTCCCAAGTAAATAGCGGCAGATATACAGCGCTCTGTTCAAATGGTCCTCAGAGGGGTTTGCAGCGAACTGTGACAGTTTAACAACTGCATAGGCGATGTCAGGGCGAGTCCCAAGCATTATGTATAGGAGTGAACCTATAACTTGCTGGTATTTGCTCCTGACGCTTGGGTTGACTGGTGCGTCATTAGGTACTGGCTGGTACCCTTCAGGAAGTGGAGTCGTAGTTGCTTTCGCATCTGTGAGTCCAAAGCGTTGCAGCACCTTTTCTAAGTAAGCGGTTTGATCTAAAAAGATCTTTCCATGTTTCCGCTGAATGCGCATATGCAAGAATTCCTTTGCGTCGCCTAAGTCACGACATTCCCAAGCCTTCATGAACCTATTCTTAAGCTCATTTAAAAGGGCTTTGTCCGATCCCATAAAGATCACATCATCAACATAGACAATGATCACTACAAGGGCGCCACTCTTACCTCTATGGGTAAAGAGTCCTGAGTCAGATAGTAGCCTTTTACAGCCCATCGCAGCCATGGACTTATCCAGCGCTTTCCACCATGCTAAAGCAGCTTGTTTAAGCCCATAAATGGCGCGTTTAAGTCGCAGTACTTTATTTTCCTGCCCTTTGGCTTTGAAGCCCTCAGGTTGTTCCATGTATAGCTCTTCATCGAGCTCTCCATATAGGAAGGCAGTTTTGACGTCTAGTCCAGTGATGTGCCAATCCTCTAGCGCTGCAAGCGCGAGCATCATCCGGACAGTTTCAAAGCGCACTACTGGTGAGAAGATTTCGTCATAGTCAACGCCTTCAACCTGAGAAAAGCCTTTGGCAACAAGCCGGGCTTTCTTGCGACCATC
Source organism: Lactarius hatsudake (assembly GCA_024734325.1). NCBI lineage: Eukaryota > Fungi > Basidiomycota > Agaricomycetes > Russulales > Russulaceae > Lactarius > Lactarius hatsudake. The sequence goes on along the minus strand of JANSJP010000108.1, from coordinate 78,090 downwards.
AGTCTTTTGATCAAAGACCCATCTGTTTTTTATGATCTTCCTCCCTTTAGGAGGGTTCACAAGCTCAAAGACATTACGTCTGCGAAGTGCCTCAAGTTCCTCGCGACAAGCAGTCTTCCATTCCTTTTGTTGCACTGCAGGCATGCGCATTATATCCTTATAGGTCCACTCCTGTATATTGGAAGTGTCTAGTGGTTCCAGATCATTAGATGGAACTGCTTTGGCAAGCAGATGATCTAGGAATTTTACTCCCCCTTCCTGAGCAAGGCGTGACAATAAATCATCTACTTCATCCTCTGAGGGTTCTGGCGGAGCTTCACTCTCAGCAGGTGGAGGGTCAGGGTTTGTCTCAGGAAATCCTCCTGGAATCTGCCTTTGCCCTGGCGTACTATCAGTCCTGGAGCGACCAGGCTGTGTTCCAACCATTTCTTTCCACTTGCTACTCCGCTCAACGTCTTTTGTTATTTGTGAGGGGTGCCTGTCTTCCCCATAGACGTTGTCAGGACGAGTAGGTACTTTCCTCAAGCGTGCAGACCGTCGTGGTAGTGCTGGTTCTGGCACAGGAGGCGGAGGTGGTTGCGCTTCTGGCTCCTCTGGTGCCACTGAACTGCCGTCGCGGTCTGGCGCATCCTCCCTATTCTGCCTCTGTTTAGGGGGACAATGAGTAGGCATATCATCGTCAAAACCACTTGGAATGGGCTGTGTAGGTGACTGGTCATCCTCCATAGGAGGTTGATCGTCTACTGGCTCATTGACGCGGGTTGTACCCCGCACCCTTTGCGTCTCACACTTAGGGTAAACAGTCTCATCAAATAAAGCAGTAGTGCTGGTGAACACCGTGTTATTGCTGATCCGCATGAATCTATATGCTTTTATGCCCTCAGTATGACCAATATAGATCATTTGTTCACTCTTTGGGTCAAGTTTGTTTGATCTGCGATCTTCTGGTATGTGCACATATGCGCCACATCCAAACACTCGTAAGTGCGAAATACTAGGTGCTTCACCATGCAAGCTCATATAGGGTGTCTGCCAATTAAGGCGACTTATTGGAGTCCTATTGTAGCAATGTACTGCATGTAGGACCGCGAATTCCCACCAGGATTGAGGGAGACAGGCTTCAAGGCGCATAGCCTGAGCCTTATCCATACAAGTACGCATAAAGCGTTCAGCGCGACCATTCTGTTGGGGGGTATGCGGTGCACTTTGTAGGATAGTAATACCCATATCTTTCAGTACCCTAGTAAACTCATCAGACTTGTATTCTCCTCCAGCGTCAGACATCCACTGTTTAATAGTGGTGTTATGCTGATTTTTGACCATGGCAACAAACTGCCTTAATGCATTGATGGCCTGCGCTTTAGTGCGTAGAAGCACGACCCACGCATAGGAGGAAAAGTCATCAAAGAAACTAATAAAGTATTTGTATTTGTGGTACGAGTCAACTGGGAAGCTCTTAAGATCGGAATGAATTTTTTCAAAGGGCTTCTTTGCACGCGTATCGGAGGGTTTATGCGATGAAGCAGGCATTTTCCCTTGAGCGCAACTGTAACGCCACCACAGGGGCGTTAGGTACGACGTGTACCGCGTTAAGTCAACGGGATCGGAAGAGCGCAAGTCGGTTAAGACTCAGTTCGGTGATGCACAAGTATCACTCGGTTTCCCTGGAACCGAGGACAATAGAGAGAGAGCAAGGCTCAAGCGCACTGGCGAGCAAAAGTATAGACTCAAGCGCAAAGGCGAGTCGCGGGTCGTTCGTGAGGCAAAGACGATGTGGTATTACACAAGAAGTCAAGTCTACCGTACAAGCTAGGTAGGGCGTGACTTATATACTAATACAGGGTGTTTGTACAGGACAAACACATGGCGCGAGCCTATCGTGATCGTACAAGAAGGGAGACAAAGGGAATGGCTTTATGCAGTACAAGGGAATCCCGCGGGACGATGCGTGCCTTAGAAATGGTCAGTGGACGAAACAGAGCGTAAAACTGGCCATCCTATCGCCGAGGCGCAGGGCGCAGAATGGAAGCCGAGAAGCGCGAGTCATGGGAACATATCGTAAAAGTACAGTAGTCCAAAGGTGCAAAGTGAGAGACAAGGCAATTCGTAACAGCAACCAGGACATATGGGTGTCTCTGAAGGATATTTAAGGTCCTTAGGGAATCCCTTAGTGTGATCCTTGGCACGACGTAGTACTTCCTTCGAAGGGTGTCCTAAACGTCTATGCCAGATGTCATAGTCAGCAGTATAGATGGTACTATGGGCTACATGTACATCTTTAACATGCGTGACTTCAGCATCAAGCCAGTAGAGTGTGTGACCGTCTGCTAGGGGTTTTGTTTGTATTATAGGCGTAGTACTGCCTCTAGAAAATAGAGATATATGCTGCGAATCCCCTTGAATGCGCAATCCCTGTTGAAGGAACTCCCCCATAGACAATAGCTTAGTTGTCATCTGTGGTATGTGAAGAACGGGGTATATGCGTGTAATACGCTCTGTTTTAACACCCTTATGTTCTACAGTATGCTTCAGTAAGACTGAGCCTTGTCCTTGTACATAAAGAGCATGGGCTGCAGTCTTTACCATAGGCTTTTGCGATAGGGGGGTATAACTTATAAAGTCCAGTTTATTGTTGGTAAAATGTGCCGACGCACCAGAGTCAAGTAACCAAATAGGTTCCTGCTCTGTTTGACTTCGCTTTCCCTTACATTTCGAGCAAAAAACATAATCCAGACCATGAGCGCATTGATTCGCGCTATTGACAACTTTATTTACAAGCGCACTGTAGCTACGATTTCTAGAAGCGCCAATCGGCACCTTCTCCAGTAGCGCTGTAGAGTGGTCAGATTTGCCAATAGGAGGAGGGAAAGTTACTAACCCATCCTCATAGGGAGTGAAGTCATCTTGTCCAACTGCGCTAGCGAGGTCATTATAATCGTCCTCATCTGCGCTACCCCAATCCAGAGAAATGTCCGGAGAGGGGGCACGGATTTTCTCCTTTTGATGAAAGCCTTCCCACATTTTGGTTATTTCAACTGCAGTAGGACTGTCTGGGCATTCCTCAATAGGCTCAACCGTGCGGATGGGCTCCTTGCCCTTGTCTTTACGTGCCTTTTGCTCAGAAGGCGAGACTAAAGGGGTCAAGGTTAGTTCAGGAGTGTCTGGAGGCGAATTAAAGGGCGCACTGCAGCCTGTAGGGAGGTCCTCATCCTCATCTGACATTTCCCAATCTTCCGCGAAGGTGTTCGGGTTCTTGGTCCACGGGGAATCCGCAACCATTTGTCCAAGACGCTGCTCAAGCATCTTCACTGTCTGTACTGTACCAGGAGTTTCTAAGGCCTGGGTAACGTCCAGAGCCTTGTTAAAGGACTTATAGTGTCCTGGTACACGCTTCTTCGCAGGAGGGGCGGAGGAAATGCGCTGCTCGAGCCCAGAAGGCGAGATATGCGCGATAGTAGTAGAGGTGGGCGCTGGGAGCGCCGCAACATTGGCAATGTGAGTATGTCCTTGCGTGTGTTGCTTTTTGAACTTCTTGCCGGCGCGTTTACTACGCTGGCGGTGGTTCCCTCCCTGTTGCTGTTGCTGCTGCTGCTGCGGTTGATTACCGCGCTGCCTGTTCTGCTGGCCTGAAGAGCCTTGCTGCTGCTGCTGGAAGTCGGGGTCGTTACACTTGCGCTTGACCGCCGACAACTTGTTGGCCGACTCCCTATTGGAAGGTTGGCCTTTGGAACGCTCGATTTCCCACTGGTTGACCGCCGCAGTACGGATGTCGGTCAGAGTAAGATGCTTTGCCGAAGTGCCTGACATAAGGATAGGGACAAGGGATGACTCCCATTTGGCTGGTAGTTTCGAAAGAAGCATCATGGCCTGAAGGCCGTCAGGTACTTTCGCAGAATTAGTGGCAAGGTGATCGTAAATGGTAGCCAGTTCATCGATCTGGGGGCCAGGGTGCTTGGCGTATTCCAGACGGAAAGTCATGGCACGCTTGAAGTCCTGGTAGACGTTAGCAGCACTAACACCCCCGTACTGGGACTTGAGATGTTCCCAAACAGTGCGAGCAGTAGCATATTTTTCAACCTGGCGTTGAATAGCCGGTGAAAGGCGCAGCACGATCGAACCCAAGGCACGATCATCATCAGTAGCCCAAGCATTGTACGCCTCAATCTCCGTAGGAGAGGGAGCGTCTTTATCCTTGTAAGCGGGATAGGTGCGTCTCCCAGACACTATATCCCACAGTGCAGAAGACTTCAAGAAAGCCTCCATTTGCTTAGCCCAAATCTGATAGTTGTTACCGTCAAGGACGGGGACAAGAGTAGTAAGAGTCAACATTGTTGATAGGTTTCTGTGTAGAGAATAGTCAGTACCGTATGCGACTAATAACAGAAAAATAAACCGGCATAGTCTCCCCCTACAAGGAGACTAATGTCTGCCATTAAAGGCGACATACTAGCATAGTCTCCCCATAGTAGGAGAGACTAGTGTCTGCCAATGAAGGCGACAACCCCACTACAGGTACCAAAAGGTAACCCGCCATCGTTGCAGCCAATGAAGGCGCAAAGCGACTTATGGCAGGGCCCATAACCTGTTGCGCAGCAATACATGCAGTGTACAGGTTGACCCTTACCTGTGTAGAGAGCTTAGACGAGGCTTAGAGTGAAGCAGAGGAAGCTCAAGGTGGGGTGGAGAGAGATGTGTATAGGTACTCGCTCCTACAGTAGGATTTATATACTCTATGGTCCACCCATGTCCGTTTGGGGATAAGTGATGAGTAGAGGCGTCCACAATATCGCGTTTTAGTGTCGCCTAATGTCTAATCACCGGTGGACTCGGAATAATCCCATAAGGGGATTCTGTACGTGTATCATATGACTAAATACTCCGAATTACGTGTATAGCGTAACTAATCGTACTCCGATTCCTACGTAATGAGCCTTATAGTAAGTATTACGGCTCAACACCATGGGAGTGTAAAACCTGGTTCAGACTCTGGGGGGTGTTCACCTTATGGTGTTCTGCAACCAGATACCTGCCTTGTAGCGGCAATGGGAAAGGATTCAGTAAAGCCACTTGTGGCGATGAGGCAACCAACAGGCCGAGAAGGCTGAGGTAGACAGCCTTGGGCTCTGAAAGCATCCCCTTCATTTCCCCCTGACGCAAACTGGTGAAGCTGTGTCCTAGACACATCCTGGCTGGCAGCTAGCTTCCAGTATGGCAAAGGGATTCTTCCATCCTGGGCCTAGCCCTTGTATCACTGGCATACCATCAGGAGGCAGGACGCGCTAGCATTCTGGCCTTACAGATTCACAGACAGGAGTGGTACCCCCATCATATCTTGCAACTATTTCGAAGCACTGTCGCTGACTGCTCCTCGGCGACAGATAAACCATCCCAATGTCTTCTGCACACTCCTCTCGCGCTGCCTCGCCCACTGGTGCCACCGGTGCGGCTGCAGGTGCCACAGCAGGCGGGTCACTCCCACCTGCTACTGGGTCCACACCCTCCTCGCGTATTTCCAACGCGTATGGCAACTCCTTCGGCATGCCTTCAGGCATTCACCTTACACGATTCGATGGGTCCAACTGGAACGAGTGGGCTGGGACTCTGGAGGCTATCCTCACGCTGCACGAAGCGGAGGATGTGTTCTTCCTCCAAGTTCCCCCCTCAGGAGTCACCTCTGATGAGTGGGACTCTGTCCAGCGTCGGGCAAAGGCGTACCTCCGCCTATACCTCAAGCCTGACGTGTACTCCCTCGTTGCCGACCCTCTCGTCTACCCCACCTTCAAGTCGAAGTGGGACAAGCTGAAGGATGTCTATGCTGGTGCTAGCGGCAGCACCACCATCTTTAATCTGTGGATCCAGTTAACTCAAGCCCGCCTCGACGACTCCGCACCCATAGCCTCACAATTGGCCAAGCTCAATGAGCTGCGGGTTGGCCTTTCCAACACGCAGATGGGTGTCACTGACACCCAATTCTGTCTTATTCTCCTCCACGCTCTGCCAGCCTCTTATGAGGTCCTGGCTTCTACCATCCTCGCCAGTGGCGCCCCCTCCAAGCTCAAGCACGCTGAAATAATTGCGCGCATCATTTCGGAAGAAGCGCGTCGCTCTGGCCCCTCTGGATCTTCCCTCAACAAGGCTGCCCCCATTAAGCCTAGCAGTGGCCCACGTAAGAAGAAGGATCACTCTCAACTTACTTGCCACTACTGTAACAGGAAGGGGCACATCAAGCCTGACTGCAGGCAGAGGAAGAAGGATGAAGCTGCGGGGAAGCTTAAGGACACCGGCAACAAGGCTGCCAACTCCCATGTACTAGTACCTACCACCGCCTCCATTAAGGAGGTCGATGATGAGCCCGCCATTAACTGGGCGGACAATGCAGTTGGAGTTGCCTTGTATGCTGCCTCGCGTGTGCGTTGGATGATGGACAGTGGTGCAACACACCACATCACACCACATAGGTCTGACTTCAAGGACTACACCCCGTGTAAAGGTGCTGTGCGCCTGGGTGATAAGTCCACTATCGACCAAATTGGTGTAGGCTCCGTCGTCTTCACTACGAGCCAGGGCATTCCTATCACCCTAAGTAATGTGCTGCACCTTCCACAGGTGAAAACACGCTTCTTGTCGACGCGTGCTCTAGCACAAAAGGGTGCGGAAGTGGCCTTTGACAGTGGCTCTTTCAAAATATCTGTCAGTAAACAATGTGTAGCTGTTGGCTACTTGGAGGACAACCTTTACTGGTTGGACGCTTCAAGAATTGGCCTCAATGCTCACATCAAAAGTGCTGCCACCACTCTTGATATCTGGCATCAGCGCATGGGACACATCTCCCCTGCTGCTCTTAAATCATACGGTCCCTCTGCCACTACTGGCATGAACATTGACAGCTCTACTACGCACACTGCTGTGTGTCGTGGGTGTGAGTTAGGCAAGTCCACTCGCCAACCCTTCTCTGCGTCCTCCACCAAAAGGACAACCCGTATCTTTGAGATTGTACACAGTGACCTCGCTGGTCCAATGCAAACTCAGTCCCTACAAGGCTCCGCGTACACCGCCACCTTCATAGATGACCACTCCAAACATGCAGTGGTATACTTCATTAAGTCGAAGGATCAGTTTGTGAAGGTGCTGCAGATGTATTTGGCCTGGGGTGAAACCCAGACGTCCCATAAACTGCGCGCACTCCACTCTGACCGCGGAGGCGAGTACATGGCGAGCCAAGTACAGGACATTCTCAAGCAGAGAGGGATAGAGCATCACCTTACGATGCCAGGTTCACCACAGTCGAACGGGAAAGCCGAGCGGTTTAACCGCACCATTACGGATAAGGCAATGGCCATGCTTCACACAGCAGGCATGTCTAAAGGCTTCTGGGAGCATGCTATGAGCACTGCGGTACACATTTATAACCGCTCTCCCACCCGTACGCTCAAGTGGCGCACACCTTACGAGCTCTGGTACTCTGGCAAAGTACCAGATGTCTCACACCTACGCGTCTTTGGATGCAAGGGGTACATGCACGTACCCGCTGATAAGCGTCACAAATTAGATGCGAAGGCTATTGAAGTCACGCTTATTGGGTTTGAGCCCGAATCTAAGGGCTATAAGCTCTGGGACCGCCAAACCCGCTCTGTCCGTTTGTCCAGGGATGTGACATTTGACGAGAGTAGCTTCCCGTCCCTCCAGGGTGTTGAGCCACACCCACAACCTTCTCAAGTGGCCTCACAGTCACTACCTCCACCAGTGATTGCCGTACCTAGCACGTCGGCGTTACCACCACAGCGAGCACCCTCCCCTGCACACTCAGACACAAGTGAGGAGGAGGATGTTGAAGACATTCTAGACCCTAACAAGAGCGTCCCCACACGCCACCACCACCTGCACCACCCACTCTTCCTGTGACACCTAAGCGTGAGCAGCCCACTCCCACTTCGCCACCGCCGCGTCAAAGCGCAACGCGCATTATGCGCCATGTCCCTCCTCCCTCCCCAGATATGCCTGGAGGTTTTGAGGACCGTGCACAGCGTAGTCAGCTGTTGCGTGAGATGGACAATGTGCCTAGACGCTCTGCACGTGCACCTATGCCCAACCCCCGCTACTTCTTGGCGGATAATGTGGCCATGCGCGGCAGACGGTTGGGATATGCAGAGCTGTTGGCTGCAGCTTACATAGGAAGAGATCCTGCATCTTATGCAGAGGCCATGCGGTCTGTAGATGCAGATGAGTGGACTAAGGCGTGTCAGTATGAAATGGACGCACTTGCCCATAACGGCACCTGGGAGTTAGTAGATCTCCCGCCTAATCGAAAGGCAGTAAAATCCAAATGGGTCTTCAAGCTCAAAGCGGATGGCCGCTACAGAGCTCACTTGGTGGCTAAGGGGTTTACGCAAATCCCTGGCATAGATTTTGATGAAACCTTCTCTCCCGTCGCACGATTCGAGTCGCTGAGATTACTTCTGGCGTTGGCCGCGCTGGAGGACTGGCACATCCATCAGATGGATGTCAAGTCTGCGTTCCTCAATGGTGTGCTTGACGAGGAGATTTACATGGAGCAACCACAAGGGTTCATCACCACTGGTGCAGAAACGAAGGTGTGTCGCCTAGTCAAGGCGATATATGGTCTCAAACAAGCCTCCCGTGCATGGAACTTGCAATTCCATGGAGTGTTACTTGCACTCGGCTTTAAGCGGACGTTTGCCGATGCCGGCGTATATGTGTTGCCTCAACGAGAGGGGGATGGACCACTCTTCGTTATCGTTTACGTTGACGACATCACTATATTGGGTGCTTCTTTGGAAAGGATTAAGCGTTTGAAGTCAGATCTTTCTGAACGCTATGAGATGACAGATCTCGGGGAGATAGAGTCCTATCTTGGTATGCGCATTGTGCGCGACCGCTCCCTTAGACGCATTGAAATAGATCAGTCTGGCTATGTCAAGGATGTCCTTGAACGCTTTGGCATGTCTGATGCCACTCCACACTCCACACCCTTGCCCGCTGGTGCTGACGAGCACCTTCATAAATATACGGGTCAGGCTACTGCCTCTGACATTACGCACTACCAGTCACTCATTGGTAGTCTGCTGTACGTTCAGATTGGTACTAGACCGGACATTTCCTTCGCTGTGTCACGTCTGGCGCAGTATGCAGCGAATCCCTCACCACAACATCTGCGGCTTGCGCAATACGTTCTGGCTTACTTAGTAGGCACTGTGGACATGCGGATAGTCTACGATGGCGCCAGTGGAGACGGCCTTCATGGCTACTCTGATTCTTCCCTGGGTGACCAGGTTGATGACAGACACTCCACTTCGGGTTATGTGTTCCTTTTAGCCAATGGTGCAATAAGCTGGTCTTCGCGAAAGCAAAAGACAGTGGCCCAAAACACTACAGAGGCGGAATACATGGCCATGACCGATGCGGCCAACCAAGCCGCTTGGTATCAGAGCTTCCTTGCGGAACTCGGGTACGAGGTCAACGACCCCATCCCACTGCATGGTGACAACAAGGGTGCCATTGACTTGGCCTTGAACCCTGTCACTGGGAGGCGATCGAAGCACATTGCCATTAGGCATCATGTCATAAGGGAGTACATCGAAAAGGGGACCATCACCCTTATTAGAACCCCCACTGCGGAAATGGTTGCAGACGGCTTCACCAAGTTGCTTGCGCGTGTCCTGCTGCAGCAACACAATGTTGACATGGGCTTGTGCTAGTCCCAGATTGCTGATCACGGGTAGATGTTGATAAGTGACCTGTGCGCACTTAGCGGCTCAATGGACACGCAGATAACGGACTGCTTTAGATAAGATATATTGGACTTATGTAGATTAGATTATTATGATCTTTACAATCTCGGACTTTCTTATCTATGACATCACTGTACAATGACATCATGGACTCCTCTGGACTCCTATTGTATTTCGTCCTTGTACTCACTTCCTTTGTTTTATTCTTATTGTGATGTCACTATGATATCATAGTCTAGCCTTCCCTTGTTCTTTGCGCTCTTGTTCTCCTTCTGCACACTCCTTTGTGTCCCTCTGTAGAACAACGCTCCTTGTATTGTGTGACTCTGTGTTACTTCTGTTGTACTAGTGTCACTCCTGTATTTTGTATAAGTAGTACAGCTTGTACGCTCCTGGTCCACATCAGTTCTCATCTGTTGTGTGCCAGGTATGTCTCCACCTCTTTAAATGTAACATCAGTTCTCATCTGTTGTGTGCCAGACCCCACATCTGCTTCACTGCAAGTTTACTCTGTTGCTGCTTTCCAGTCACCCTACATATCTCACCACAGTCACCTTTGTTCACTGTGAGTATGTTCCCCATGTGCACTGTTCATCAATGGCCGCACGAAAGAGAAGAGGATCAACCACTTACCGCCTCAATCGTTCACTCAAAGACTACGCCAAGGACTACACTCATTAACTGTCCTTGCTCTCCCCCCCCCCTAACATGTCACATGACATCACGTGCCCATCAATCCAAAAACTCGGAACCAAAAATAAACTTTGGCTCGAAAATTATGTAACTTATCACAAACATAAATATGACATAATTTTCCTCTGTCTTTTTTTCTTCTTTTATTTGTGTGGTGTAAATATAGTACAAACAAAAGCAAATTAAACCTTTGTTTTTCTTATTTGTTTGTTTAACGAAAAGAAAACATGTTTATTAGTTAATAAAGATTACATAACATATGTACTTTTTTGTCTAAGTCGAGAGAGGGTGCAAAAAAGGGGGCCATGCGCCCCATTCCGCGTGCCCCCGCTCGTTATCCTCACCCTCCCATTCATGAGCCGGGGAGGCGGGGCTCTTCTGCTTTGCGCACAGGGGCAGCACATGTATGCGTGCTGCCCCTGTGCACAAAGCCGAGGGTGGAGTGCCACCAGGTTACAGCGCGCCTTGCATTTGCGCGCCGCCTGGTCACGCACCACCCGACCTGCGCACCCCTGCATACACAGAGGAGGGGGCGCTTCCGCCACGCGGTTGCATTTCACCCTTGCACGCGAACCCGCGGGAGAGGGGGGGCTTCCGCGTGGTCGCCCGCTCGCGTTTTGCCCTGGCGCGCGAACACGCAGGAGAGGGAGGGGGTGCTTCCGCGCGGCCACCCATTCACGTTTTGCCCTGGCACGCGAACCGGGGGAGGGGGGGGCGCTGCCGTGCGTCCGCCCGTTCGCGTTTGGCTCCAGCGCGCCCTCCCGGCTCGCTTGCCCCTGTGTCGTGGAGAGGCCGCCACCTCTGTGCGTTCCGGTTCGCACATTGCCCATGCGCGCGGCCCGTGCGTGCAAACGGGGGCGGGGCGCAGAGGGTGTGGGGGGCGGTCCCGTTCTCATCCCCGCGCACGGACCCCTCGTGTGCATGGCCTCTGCGCGCAGAGCGGGGGGGGGGGGGGCGCCGCGCCACCTCTGGCATTGTGCGCGGGGTCCCCGGCAAGAGGGGAAAGGGGGGTGCGCGTGCCTTGTCCCACGCCGTCCTGCGTCCTGTTCGTGTGTAAACGAGGGAGTGGAAGGGCAGAGGTGGGGGACATACCTGTCCCGTGCACCTCGTTCCTGTGCCCCACCCCCCTCCCCCTTGCGCGCAAACGGGAGCGGCGGCTGCAGCGGCGGGGGCTTGTCCCGCGTTCGCGTGTCCTGTTCGCGCGTGAACGAAGGGTGGGGGGGGGCTGTCGCGTCCCCGTTGTTCGCAAACGGGGGTGGCGTGTCACTTCCTGCGCAGCCCCCCGTTCGTGAGTCAACGGGGACGGCGGGGGCGGTGTTCGGGTCTCACTGTTTGACGTGAACGGGGACGGGGACGAAAGGGGGGGGCGTACCTGTCCCGCGCCTCCTTTGCGCGCATACAGGCAGGGGGCAAAGGGGGGGGCACGCTCCCCGTTGTGGGTAAACAGGGGCAGGGGCGGGGGTTGTCCCGTGCGGTCCTGCGCTTCGTGTCCTGCGCACGTGTACAGGGTCGGGAAAGGGGGCAAAGGAGGAGGAGGGGGCCGCACGCCCAAAGGGGTGGACGCTGCATGCAACGCAACGCGTGGCATTGCTTACCTTATTTGCTTTTGTTTGTACTATATTTACACCACACAAATAAAAAGAAGAACAAAAAAAACAGAGGACGATTATGTCGTATTTATGTTTGTAATAAGTTACATAATTTCAATCCAAAATTTATTTTTGGTTCCGAGTTTTTGGATTGGTGATTACGTGATGTCATGTGACATGTTAGGGGGGGGGGGAGAGCTGGGCCAGTTACACTCATTACGACGAAGGAGCCACTTGAACTTTGATTACACACTTTCTGGAAAAATCAGCTGGGCGACCTCCGAAAAATTGCAAGTGCCCAAAAACAGTCTCAGAGGAAGGATTTTTCTCGCGCCGAACTCTCAAACGACCCAGGGTTTTTGCCTCGGTCTCTCGGGAAATGGGATTGCTGAGGCAGCCTAGGACCAACCAGATGGGGACAGGAAGGGGAAGGTAGTCCCTGGACTTTTTTAACTCATTTTCAACACGTGTCCCGCCTAAAACATGCTCCTTCTGCAGATCTCGACTCCTGCCAGAGGCCCAAGAGGCTGTGAGTTGCCACTTACTCGGACGCCCAAGCAGACACCCGCCGTCGCTCATACCGTGGTCAGTCACAAACTCTCCGAGTCCGAACTCTGAACTTCCCGACGGCTAAGCCAAAGCAGATGACGATGTACCCGTGATGTTTCGATTATCCTTTGAAGGCGATGCCAGGCGTGTACGCACTCAAGCATCGAGGGAGTGCATTTCCGATAGATTATCTGATAGCCGTCTGCATCAATTTTTTCGATTTTGGCGAGCAGCGAAATTTTATTTTTTCTTCTCATTCTTTCATTGATAGGACCCTGATTTACACAGTACCTCCATTTTGACAACTCCACCAAGAATTCCACTGTCGAATGACTCGAGTCCAATGAGACACATTATAAACTTCCGAACTTTCCGCGTCGCTGGCCCTCTTAACTGACAGAATCAACCCGCTCCATTGTCTCGGTGACCTCCTGTAGACATGCGTTGCTGTACCCTTTCTGTGTCCGCCACCCTTCCAGCCGCGTTCCTCTGTGGCTTCGCAACGGCCCTCGCATCGGGTTGGGACGGAATGAAGCTGAAGCATGTATGGGATACTGTCCCGAACAACTGGCAGAGCCTGGGCAACCTGTCCAATCAGACCACAATCGACCTCCACCTCGCGCTTAACTCCCGTCGCGAGGACGCCTTGGTTGAAGCGCTGTACGAGGTCAGCGACCCTGGGCATTTAAGGTACATCTCTACACCGCCCATTCCGAGTCGCGCATGCGTGTTTTCACCAGTTCCGTTGTCAGATATGGTGCACACCTGTCTAAAGAGTAGGTTGCTGAAGTCGTCGCACCGGACCCGGACACCGTCGATCTTATCAGTTCCTGGCTTGAGCACTACGACATTCCTTCCTCCTCCCTCTCAACGGCACTTGGCGGCAACTGGATTGAAGGTCGGCGTGTCCGTGTCCCAAGCCAATCGTATCCTCGGTCTGTCGTACCAGCTATACCAGCATGTCGAGACGAACGACAAGGTTCTCCGCACGACAAGCTACTCGCTCCCAGAGCCCCTGCATGGGCACGTACAAACGATCGTCCCGACGACTTACTTTGGCTCTCCACTCGCGGAGGGAATGAGGCCGCGGATGTACCACAGCACGGGAGTTGAGGCACAGACGAAGGCGGCGCTGTCAAGGCGTGAAGAAGGCGTCACGCTGTCTTACCTGCGCTCGGTGTACAAGACGATGGGCTACGTTCCCAAAGCAACGGACCGGAACGCACTCGGGATTGCGGGCTATGGAGGGCAGTTCCCGAGCCCGCAGGACCTGACGCTTTTCATGAATGAATTTCACACCGATGGAGAAGACGCGACATTCACTGTGACGCAGATAAACGGCGGGGGGTACGATCCGGCAAACCCTAGCCTCGAAGCGAACCTGGACATTCAGTACGCAGAGGCTATGGCATATCCGACACGGCACATCTACTACAGCACGGGCGGCACGCCTTACTCAGTAGATGACCCATACCTCTGTTGGTTACTTTATGTGATTGCTCAAGACGATGTCGACATCCCGCGGACGATCAGCACGTCGTATGGCGGGTACGAGAAAATCATGCCGCCGGGGTATGTGGTGAGCCTGTGCAACCTATTCGGTCAACTTGGTTTACGCGGCGTGAGCGTCCTCTTTTTGAGCGGTGACTGGGGTGTCGGCATCGGCGACTGTTTGTTCCAGAGCAGCTCCGGAGAACTCTCTGTCCAGTTCCTCCCCATCTTCCCTGCAACTTGTATGTGGTATTTATTATTATTTTTTCTGCTTATTAGCAGTACACAGGCGTAAGCACACTTACCAGGCCGTGCTTCCGTGGGTCCGTGCGTGACTAGCGTTGGTGGCACGACGAGCCACGACCCCGAGGTCGCAGCGAGCCTATCTGGAGGTGGCTTCTCGATCTACTTCCCACGTCAACCCTACCAAGCGAACGCAGTATCTCTTCCTCCAGAACTAGGGGGACAAGTATAGCGGCCTCTACAAGTCGGTTCACGGCCCTGACCTGACCTTACCTGCTATTCTTACTTTGTATCTGTGCAGTCCTCTAGGCCGCGGATTCCCCGACGTCTCCTCGCAGGCGATCAAGCTCGTCCACGTCTTAGGAAGGAAATTCGATTTTGTTTCTGGCACGGGTGGCTCTACGCCCGTGCGTCTTTCCCTCCTCCCTCCGCCCCGCCTCGTCTGCTCAGCTAGCCGCCAACGCACAGACCGTGGCAGGCATCATCTCCTTGTTGAATGACTACCTCATTTCGAAAGGCAGCACGCCCCTTGGCTTCCTCAACCCCTGGCTGTACGGCACAGACCTTCCGGGCCTCAATGACATCACGTCTGGCTCAAACTCAGGCTGTAATACTGACGGATTCTCTGCTATCGCCGGATGGGATCCAGGGGAGGTCTGTACCCGTCCGAATGCACCACCGCTCCTGACAGAATTCATTTACAGGTGCTGAATACAGCAATACGGCGGGTAAGGAGTGGTCCGTCTACCTTAACGAAGCAGAAAAGCAAGACACGGCACTCGCGGAGAACTGGAAGGGAGACACGGAGGGCATCCTGATCTTCGTGTGTTACCTAACAATTGATCCGCCTCTTTTTTTATATTTGTCTATGTAGACTGGTCTGTTCGCCGCGACCGTGGCTGGGCCTTCATCATTGAGAGCTACAAAAAACTATCTTCCGATCCTAGCGTTGCGACTGTGCAGTTGCTGGGCCAGATATCACAGCAGATCTATGGCCTCTCGAACGGCACACAGATCCCGGCCCCGCCGCCCATCAGCGATGCGTCCTTCCGCCTGACCCCTTCTGCCATCCGTGTCAACATTCTCTGGTTCCTTAGCCTCGGCATCGGGAAAACCCCCCCTCGCTAATTAGCGTTAATTAGGATTAATTAGCAGTTAGCGCCCATTTGCCGTTTTAATTAAGTCCTCTGCTAATTAAGAACGATTTGCGTTCAGTTTGAATTAATCTGTGAATAAATTTCGAGATTGATTTCCAGAAAATTTCGAAAAAATTTTCATTCAAAATGATTAAAACTCTTTATGATTTGGTCAAAAACTTGAATGTAGCTAATGTATGTTAATTGAGCGTAAATGAGCGGCAAGAAACTATTAAATAGTGTAAAGTAAATCATCACTTGCAATCTTTTCCAGCCTGGGTATCAGTCTAAAAGAGGGATTAATTTCTAAGTCAAGACAGACAAAGCGTATAGTGCTTACAAAATGTTGTTGCACATGCTCAATCTTCCAGCATGCTCAGATCGAGTGTAGCAGGCAAAGGCTCAGGAGGAGCATCTGCCTCTAAGCCACCGTTGCTAAGAATAGTCAGTAAAATTGGTTGAGATGAGAAAATGGGAAGCTTACCTTGCGAGTTGATATATTTCCGCCATCATATTATGGTAAAATACCCCTCGGTTTTTTTCAATGGCATTGAGAGAGGTGATGTGGCAATTGTAGGCCTCTTGGAATGTGTTCGCGGAGAAGTCTTGTTGCCTCCGCTTGCCTGCTTGCCACTCACTGAGGGTAGCATAGTACTAGGGTGATTCCGAATATAATTAGATAATTTACAGTAAACAAAATGGAAAACTCACCCCAGTTGCTACCAATCCGACCATAGCCTTCGGAACTTCCCAAATAACATTTCCTTCAGTTCCCTGGCGAGAAGGGAACTGGTCCTGATGGCGAGTGACAAATGGTGTATTCCCAGAAAAGTACAGGTCTCGGATGACAGAGATGATGATAGCGCTACGGTATGGGCGGCTGAGATGTGGCAAGCCAACGAGAACATTCCCCTATATGGTGTATTAGTAAGTTCAGCTTTGGTACTTTGGAGACTCACATTCGCATTCCGTCTTGGGAAAATATAATTAAAATCCAGCAAGAATCTTTTCACTATGTCTGTAACCGCTGACGGGTCATGGGCACCAAGTAAAAGTGTGGTGGCAGCCACACAACGGTCCTTGACCTCTGCACGGAAAACACTGATCCGTGCTCGGGGCTAAATTCCTTTGTTTAGTTGTTTATTTAAGGAAATACAGATGCAACGTACCAGGTTGGACATCTGTGAGCGATACAAACGGTCATTGAGTAAGCGGTCGTGGACATCGTCAGCGTCCTGGGTGTTGAGGGATGCCGTGACCAGTGCATCCTGTACAAATTTGTTAATGAGCAATGGATCAGGGAACGCTTGTTCAAGGACGATTGAGGCATGCAAGAAGTCAAAGGCATTCGTGGTCGTTGCTCGTACTATCGGGGTCTGATGCATCAGCCTGACCTTCCCCGAAGAGGGGAGAAACATGTCGGTTTCAACTGGCCATAGTCGCGCAACTGAGGCGGCAGTGGCAGCAGCTTGGGGGTGCGTCTGCGCTCCTTGTTGGCCCTCGGAAGTTGTGCCTGCGTCGATGTATAGATACACAGTGTTAGTATTAACGAGCTGATAGCCACTGCGAACTCACCCGTGAATCCCGAGGCAGTAACTTGATGGTGCCCAGAATGTGTGTGTGCGGCTTGTCGACCGTTAGGAGTGGTGCCTGTGTCGATGTATTAATGCGCAGTGTCAGTATCGCTGAGCTGATAGACGCAGCAAACTTACCTGTGAGTCCTGGGGCCGTAACTTGAGGGTACCCTTCAGGGTACACAAATACCGCTCGTCGACCCTTGGAAGCGGTACCTGCGTCAACGTGTTAATGCACAACATGGGTGCTACTCAGCCAATAAACACTATGAGCTTACCTTTGAGTCCTGAAACGGTAACAGAATGGCGCGCAGAAAGCACGGGTGCTACTTGTTGATGCTCGGAATGGCCCTTGGTGTAACGCCACCACAGGGGCGTTAGGTACGACGTGTACCAAGTCCAAGTCAGCGGGATCGGAAGAGCGCGAGTCGGTTAAGACTCAGTTCGGTGATGCACAAGTGTCACTCGGTATCCCTGGTACCGAGTGCAATAGTAGAAGGACAAGGCTCAAGCGCAAAGGCGAGCTAAAGCGAGGACTCAAGCGCAATCGGCGAGTCAAGACGTTCGTGAGGCGAAGACAATGTGGTATTACACAAGAAGTCAAGTCTACCGTACAAGCTAGGTAGGGCGTGACTTATATACTAGTACCGGATGTTTGCGCGACGCAAACATATGGCGCGAGTCTGACGTGATGGTACAAAAGCGAGAACAAACGGAATAGTCATAAGTGGTACAAGGGGATCCCGCGGAACGACGCGTGCCTCAGAGATAGTCAGCGGACGAAACGAAGCGTAAAACTGGCCATCCTATCGCCGAGGCGCAAGGCGCGGAATGGAAGCCGAGAAGCGCGAGTCATGGGAACGTATCGTAAAAGTACAGAAGTCAATAGGCATGAAGTGAGAGACCGAGACAAATCGTAACATTACCCCCCCGCCAGAATTGAAGTCGCCTCGACTTCAACTAGTCGCTGGTGTACGCATAGTCCTCCTCGGCAGGAATGTTCGCGGGGACAGGGGAGGGAGTGCGGGGGCAGGTGTGTCGACGCAAGAACATGAAACGTCCCCTCTCCCCACAATCCCAGCACATCTCGTACATAGGACACTTAATCTCTTCGTGCGTGGCATCGTACCTCAAACACTTCCCGCACCACCTGGGGCGAGAGTCCGGGTCGACATGCGCCGGCGTCATCGGGGAGAGGCGTCGGATGAGGCAGACGTCAAGCCGGTGGGCTCGACTCCCGCACCACTGGCATGGGTCCCGAGCCCGCCGCTCGGGACACTGTGCCACTAGGTGCTCCTCTGACTTACACTGGAAACACTTGCGCCGACGCTTACCGCCTTCCCCCTGAAGGCGGGGCATCTCGCTGGGTCCAGCGTCACGAGGGGCGAGGGGAATAGGCTCGGGCGAGCCACGGGGACGCACGGGCTTCGCGTGAAGCTCGGCATATTTGTCGGCGATGAGGGGAATGGCTCGGGCATACTGGAGACGCTTCCGGACTGAAGAAAAGTCCATGTCGAGGTTGAATTGATCACGCGTCAACTCCGTCTCCAATCGCCGTATGTCTGACTGGCGGGTGCGAAGAGCGTCCCGCCGTGTGAGGCATTCACGAAGACGAGAGATGTCGGCGTGGAGGCGGGGTTGGTGCAGCTCGATAAGAACTTCGTTCAACACAATGGCGCGGGGGTCGTGAGGGTGGAACATGTTAAGCTGATTGTCGGTGATGTGTTGCGCCAACTGGCCCGTGTACACGTCGTTCAAGAACACCTGCGACGCATAGCAGGGGTGCCCCTTACCCATGGTGCCGACGACCTCCTGGTAATTATGACGATAATAGATGTACCGTGCGGTCTGCTTGGTAGTTCCCGTCTCGCCGACGAGGAGAGGGAAGAAGGTGGGGAGTGATGGGTCGTTGAGGAAAAATGGGATGCCAGGGTCCTCATTCTCCTTATCTTCCTCGTCGTCATCGAGGCGGGCCAGTGCGGGGTCGGGCTCGACCACCCTGGTCTGTGGGACCGGTGTAAATGTATGGTCCATCCCGGCAGGGAATGGCGGCATAGGAATGTGAGCGGCGAGGACGGCAGGAGGTGAGAGCGGTGGTGGTGGAGTGAGTGGAGCAGTGGTTTCCGGTGGGTAGGTAGGCGTGGCAGGGACGTGGACGGCGACAGGAGTGTCCACGGAGAGGGGGATCATGATAGGTCGAGGGGGTTCAGACGGTTCGGCAGTTGTCTTAGGTTCCTCCGCTACTGCGGCGAGGGCTGAGGTGGCGAGTGCGAGTACGGGGAGTGGGGGCGAGTCAGGGACTACAGAGTACGGCGTGCGACCCTCTGGTTCCGAGGGGACACCCAAGTCCTGTGAGGGAACGGTTAGATTTTCGAGAATGATCTCGACGGGACGGCGGGTCTGGATGGTGGAGATGATGGGTGTGGTCGTCATGGTTGAGTGGAGGGAAGTTGGGTGGTAGCGATGTCAAAGGATGCGCCTTATATCTTTCGTCCAGCCCCTTCGGCGGTAGGATTTAGGCGATAGAAGTCGGCGATGAGATCCGGGGCGTGTCGAACATTCTCAAGGGGTTCCCACGTGCTGTCACTTATCGGGAAGCCCTTCCATTGGACGAGGAATTGAAGTTTGCGCCCTCGTCCATGTGATCGGGACTGAAGAATGCGCTCCACTTCAAATTCTTCCTCTCCATCAATCAGATCTGGGGGCGGGCGCGTGAAGTTTGCGCCGTGTAACTCCGTCTCCTTGTATGGTGTAAGGAGATTCGCATGGAAGACCGGATGTATCTTCCACGTGTTCGGGAGTTCTAACTCGTACGAGACGTCGGAAAGGACCTTCTTCACTCGGAATGGTCCGTGGCGTTTTGGGGCGAGTTTTGCAGTGGGGTAGAAGGTTCGGAGGTTTGTGCCCTCTAGCCAGACCATTGCGCCTTCTTGATAAGGGATAAAGCGCGTCTTGCCCCTTTTTGTCATTAATTCTTGCGCGTGTCTGATACAGTCTTGCGCGTGCTGTCGTCTGATGGTCATGTCTTCTAGACGTTGTTCGACGGATGGGGATGATGTGGGTTTTGGCGTCCACACGGTACGTGGTTCCCATCCCATAATGAGCGAGAACGGCGACTCCTTTGTAGTCGCGTTAGGCCAGGCGTTGTGCGCGAATTGGGCGATCGGTAAAGCTTCCGCCCAATTGTCCTGCTGTACGTTGCTCCAGTGCCGGAGGTACTGTTCCAGCCATTGATTCGTTCGTTCTGACTGTCCGTCAGTTTGGGGGTGGTAGGCAGATGAGATGTTCTGGCGGATTCCAAGGACTTTGCATAGATTAGTCATGAATGCGGAGGTGAACCGGGGGTCTCGGTCGGTGATAATCTTTCGGGGTATGCCGTAATGTGGGTATACGTGACGAAGGTATAATCGCGCCACTCCTTCTGCTGTAATCGACTCGTTGCACGGAATGAAGATTGAGGCCTTCGAGCAGTCGTGATCCGTGATTGTGAGTATAGAGTCGTATCCGTCGGACGGAGGGAGTTTGGTAATGAAGTCCATAGCGACGACCTCAAATGGTTCGGCGTGTGGGTCTGTGGTGATGGGGAAAAGGTGTGGCTTTTGATGGTGGGGGTTGATCTTGTTTGCCTGGCATGTTGCGCACCCTTTGACGTAGTCTTCTACATCCTTGCGCATGTTGGGCCACCAGTAGTCGCGTCGTAGCAGTTCGTAAGTGTTCGCGATTCCTGGGTGTCCCATGGCTGGTGTATCGTGGAAAAAGGTGATTACCCCCCGTTTAAGGTTGTTGTCGCCCACGACAACTAGTGCGTCGTTCTTCCACCACAGCCCCCCCACCTTTCGCAGGTTGTGGGGCTCGACCCATCGCAGTACTTCCTTTTCATCAAGGTTTTGCGATATCTGGGTCCAAATGTCCATATCGTGCATGGACATTTCCGTCGCTCGAAGGAAGCGGTCCGCGGGGAGGACAATAATGTCATTGTTGTCCTCTTCGTGGGCCGCGTAGTCTACTCTTCGCGATAGGGCGTCCGCGCGACTGTTTTTGACTCCGGAGACGTGTTTTAGGAGAAAATCGTACTCCGAGAGTTCCAGGAACTCGCGCGCGACTCTTCTGCTGATCTTTCTGGGTTCCTTCCAGTACTGAAGGTTGGCGTGGTCGGTGTGAATAATAATCTTATGGGGGGAACCGACCAGGTACGTGCGCCACGCTCGCAGAGCCTTAACGACTGCCAGTAGTTCTCTGTCATAAATGTCGTAGTTGCGTTCCGCCTGGCTAAAGGATTCGGAGTGGAACGCGACGGGGTGCAGTTTTTTATCCGGGCCGAGTTGGTTAAGTACGGCTCCGATGGCGACGTTGGATGCGTCGACCTCGAGTTCGAATGGTTTGGTGAGGTCGGGAAATAGGAGTGTGGGTTCGCGTTCGATGCTACGTCTGACATTGTCGAACGCGTCTTGCTCCCGTTGCCCCCAGTGCCACGGGGTGTCTTTACGGGTAAGGTCATGTAGGGGTCGTGCAAGGGCGGAGAAACCGCGGATGAATCGCCGATAGAAGTTGCAAAATCCGAGGAAGGCGCGTACTTCGCGGAGGCTCCTTGGAGCGGGCCATTCTCGGATACCCCGTACCTTAACAGGGTCCATTCGGAGATTTCCATGGCCTATGATGAGTCCGAGATACTCGACCTCCAATACCTCGAATTCGCACTTCTCGGGTTTGATGTAAAGGTCGTGTTCTTCGCACAAGCGGAGAACTTCGTGCACTATAGCGCGATGGTGGGGGTAGTCGAGGGGCGTGGCGATTAAGATGTCGTCCATGTAGACGATCACTTCGTTTGTCAGGGTGAGCGGTCGGAACGTGTCGTCCATCATTGCTTGGAACGTAGAGGGGGAGTTGGTAAGCCCGAAGTACATGACGAGGGGTTCGTACAACCCTTGGTTCGTCTTGAAAGCAGCCTTCCACTCATCTCCTAGTTTAATCCGTACGTTATTGTACCCCCACTTGACGTCGAGTTTCGTATAAAGGCGTGCGTCGCGTATCCGATCTATGAGTTCAGGGATCAGGGGGAGCGGGTAGTGATTCCGGACTGTGAGTTCGTTTAGTCGTCTGTAGTCTTGGACGGGGCGTAATTTTCCATCCTTCTTCTTAATGAAGAAGAAGGGGGATGCGTATGGCGACTTAGACGAACGAATGTACCCTTTTGCCAGTTGCTCGTTCAGGAAGGTGGTTAGGGCCTCTTGTTCGTTCTGCGCGAGTGGGTAGACTTTACAGTCCAGCGAGGCGGGGGCGTTAGGAAGGAGGTCTATGGCGTGATCCCAGGGGCGAGATGGAGGGAAGCGGTGAGATGCCTCCTCGTCAAAAATTTTACGGTGGCATTGATACTCCTCGGGGATCATCTCCTCGAACGTTCGTTCCTTCCTTTTTGCCGCCTCTTGCTGTGCTAATTCGGACGCGGTTGTGGTTTTGCGTAAAAACGCAATCTGGGGTTCCCGCTCATCATCCATGAGCTGCTCCCACGCTTCCTCGTCAAGTTCATACGTCTCCAACGCCCGAATAGAGGCTTCCATGGGCGTGGCTTCGTCTGACAAGTGAAGACTCGAGACTACGACCGGCTGAAACTCTTCGTCCAGCGTCGCGTCCCCCCACTTGATCTTGGGCTCAAAGGCCGTAAACCAAGGGTATCCCAGGATCACTTCGTCCCTTCCTAGATTAGTGACTAAGAAGCGAAGCGTCCTTTCTTCTTTCCCCGTTCGTACGGTGAGATCGGTGTAATGCGTGATGGCGCCATCCTGATTGTGGGTGCCGTCTACATTCCAAATGCGGATGGGGTGTGTTACTTCTCGTGTCCCGATCTGGAGTCGTTTCAGAAGTGAGGAGCATATAAAATTATCGGTAGCTCCCGAGTCGATCAAGACTTGTCGTTCGGCCGTTGCGTGTGCAGATTTGAATAGAACTGGGATTCGCATAGATCGATATCTGCTAGTGTACACGTTCAAGTTTAATGCTCTAGCCCAGGCCGCCGGGTTCAAGCGTCGAGAAAATCCTCTCGTCCGAATAGCTTCTCTACCATGAGGTCCCTCACCTCCTGGGTTTGCGCCTTCATCGCTGCGATCTGTAGATTCGCCTGCTCTTCATTCGATAGTACGCGATTAGATTGTATGGCGAAAGAAGAGATGGTGGGAGTTGGTAAACTTGAACTCGAGGGAGTCGAGGCTGGTGGTCGCGGGGACACGGAGGTTGGCGCCATGGCAGATGTAGTGGCAGCCACTCGCATGCCCTTTTGAGGGCAGTTACGCGAGATGTGCCCTTGCGCACGACATCTAAAACATCGTCCCTCCTTCTGAAGGGAGGCTTTGTCGGTATCGGTGAGGGCCACGGAGGCTCGGGCGCGTCCAACGTCCATGGCGTTGGGGTCGCGGGTTCCTTTGAGAGCTTGGACCCACTGCTCTCTGCTCTGTCCGCCTTTCTTTCGCTGGGGCTTGCCTTTGCCGAGGCGATCCTTTAAGATAAGGTACTCAGCTTGCTGTAACCGGGCAGCCGCCTTCCACTGCTCCCAGTTGACAGGGTGCTGGAAGCGGACAGCATTAACGACTAACTGGTTCGGGAGTCCGTCCTGGAATAGCTCCAGCGTTGTGGCTTCATCGGGGTTATACCCCGCTTTTGTGACGAGATTCTGGAACGTTGCGACGTAAGTGTCGATGTCCCCTCCCTTCATCGTGAGGGTTTGGAGAGCCTTGCGTGCGTTGGTTTGTTCGGATGTGTCGGTGTATGCTTGTACGAATCGATCTCTGACGGTGGTCCATAAGACCTCGTTTTGCCGGAGAACTCCTGCCGCGATCTGGTCTTCCAACCATTGTGCCTGTTCATCGACCCAGTCGTTTACTAGTGGGCCTCGAATGTATGACAGGAACGTCATGGCTCGTGACGCGGGGATTGCGAGCTGGTCGACGGTGGGATTCATTTCTTTGTACAGTCGGAATGCCCGTAGGAAGGCTTTTGCTCTCATCCCTAATTCCCGTGAACTCGGGGGGAGGGTTTCCTCCCAACCGTCCGTTCCCTCCAGGGCTGGCGCTGCAAGTGCGGCTCCTCCTGGCGCGGCGCCCACCGCCACCGCCACCGCCGCCGCCACCGCCGCCACCACCGCCACCGCCACTGCCACCCGGTGGTGGTACCGGGTGCGCCGCCACTAGGCGGGTTCGATGCTCCTCCTCCTGAGCCCGATGCTCCGGAGGATCCTCCTGCCCCACTGGTAAGGGTCGTGCTAGCTGAAGCTTGTAGGGTCTGGGACATGACGTGGGTTTGAAAGTGAACTGTCGGGTCGATAGTGGGTAGATTTGTCGTGGGTACGGAAACACTAGGTGATGGGGTGTCGTCGTCGATAGCAATACCAGAGGTAGTTTTAGTTGTGAGGGGTCCGACACCGAGTGCTTGGGGTACTATGCTGATGGTGTACCACTGGCCTTTTTTCGCGGAGTAGTCAATATACGCCCACTGTCGTAGGTCTTCGAGATAATGGACCTGTCGATATTTCTGCGTGTTAGGGTGGAAGAGAAAATATCCTTCCACTCCTTCGTGTTCCTTCCAAACGACGGCTCCTTTGACTTTATCGGAAAGCTCGTCGTCGCTATATCTGTCGATGTATTCTGCCTGGAACTGGGATCTGGCGCGGCTGTGAAGGTTCGCCACTGTGAGAGACTTGACTTAATGTAACGCCACCACAGGGGCGTTAGGTACGACGTGTACCAAGTCCAAGTCAGCGGGATCGGAAGAGCGCGAGTCGGTTAAGACTCAGTTCGGTGATGCACAAGTGTCACTCGGTATCCCTGGTACCGAGTGCAATAGTAGAAGGACAAGGCTCAAGCGCAAAGGCGAGCTAAAGCGAGGACTCAAGCGCAATCGGCGAGTCAAGACGTTCGTGAGGCGAAGACAATGTGGTATTACACAAGAAGTCAAGTCTACCGTACAAGCTAGGTAGGGCGTGACTTATATACTAGTACCGGATGTTTGCGCGACGCAAACATATGGCGCGAGTCTGACGTGATGGTACAAAAGCTGAGAACAAACGGAATAGTCATAAGTGGTACAAGGGGATCCCGCGGAACGACGCGTGCCTCAGAGATAGTCAGCGGACGAAACGAAGCGTAAAACTGGCCATCCTATCGCCGAGGCGCAAGGCGCGGAATGGAAGCCGAGAAGCGCGAGTCATGGGAACGTATCGTAAAAGTACAGAAGTCAATAGGCATGAAGTGAGAGACCGAGACAAATCGTAACACTTGGAGTGGGCGTGCATCACTCATCGGCCCTCAGAAGTTGTACCTGCATTAACGTGTTAGCCTTCCGGGCACGCCTGATAAGTAGTGCGAACTTACCTTGACTTCCTGAGACGGTAACTTGTGATGAACAGCGCACATGAAGGGATGATACTCACAGTGACAAGAGGACTGTGGTGAGATATCAAAGGTGGCTGGAAGCAGCAACAGAGTAAGATCTAGCAAGTGAAGCAGATGATGGTCTGGCACACAACAGATGAGAACTGATGTTTATACAAGAGTGGAGAACATACCTGGCACACAACAGATGAGAACTGATGTGGACCAGGAGCGTACAAGCTGTACTACTTATACAAAATACAGGAGTGACACTAGTACAACAGTAGTAACACAGAGTCACACAATACAAGGAGCGTTGTTCTACAGAGGGACACAAAGGAGTGTACAGAAGGAGAACAAGAGCGCAAAGAACAAGGAAAGGCTAGACTATGATATCATAGTGACATCACAATAAAGATAAGACAAAGGAAGTGAGTACAAGGACGAAATACAATAGGAGTCCAGAGGAGTCCATGATGTCATTGTACAGTGATGTCATAGATAAGAAAGTCCGAGATTGTAAAGATCATAATATCTAATCTATATAAGTCCAATATATCTTATCTAAAGCAGTCCGTTATCTGCGTGTCCATTTGAGCCGCTAAGTGCGCACAGGTCACTTATCAACATCTCCCCGTGATCAGCAATCTGGGACTAGCACAAGCCCATGTCAACATTGTGTTGCTGCAGCAGGACACGCGCAAGTGACTTGGTAAAGCCGTCCGCAACCATTTCCGCAGTAGGGGGTTCTAATGAGGGTGATGGTCCCCTTTTCGATGTACTCCCTTATGACATGATGCCTAATGGCAATGTGCTTCGATCGCCTCCCAGTGACAGGGTTTAAGGCCAAGTCAATGGCACCCTTGTTGTCACCATGCAGTGGGATGGGGTCGTTGACCTCGTACCCGAGTTCCGCAAGGAAGCTCTGATACCAAGCGGCTTGGTTGGCCGCATCGGTCATGGCCATGTATTCCGCCTCTGTAGTGTTTTGGGCCACTGTCTTTTGCTTTCGCGAAGACCAGCTTATTGCACCATTGGCTAAAAGGAACACATAACCCGAAGTGGAGTGTCTGTCATCAACCTGGTCACCCAGGGAAGAATCAGAGTAGCCATGAAGGCCGTCTCCACTGGCGCCATCGTAGACTATCCGCATGTCCACAGTGCCTACTAAGTAAGCCAGAACATATTGCGCAAGCCGCAGATGTTGAGGTGAAGGATTTGCTGCATACTGCGCCAGACGTGACACAGCGAAGGAAATGTCCGGGTCTAGTACCAATCTGAACGTACAGCAGACTACCAATGAGTGACTGGTAGTGCGTAATGTCAGAGGCAGTAGCCTGACCCGTATATTTATGAAGGTGCTCGTCAGCACCAGCGGGCAAGGGTGTGGAGTGTGGAGTGGCATCAGACATGCCAAAGCGTTCAAGGACATCCTTGACATAGCCAGACTGATCTATTTCAATGCGTCTAGGGAGCGGTCGCGCACAATACGCATACCAAGATAGGACTCTATCTCCCCAAGATCTGTCATCTCATAGCGTTCAGAGAGATCTGACTTCAAACGCTTAATCCTTTCCAAGAGGCACCCAATATAGTGATGTCGTCAACGTAAACGATAACGAAGAGTGGTCCATCCCCCTCTCGTTGAGGCAACACATATACGCCAGCATCGGCAAACGTCCGCTTAAAGCTGAGTGCAAGTAACACTCCATGGAATTGCAAGTTCCATGCACGGGAGGCTTGTTTGAGACCATATATCGCCTTGACTAGGCGACACACCTTCGTCTCTGCACCAGTGGTGATGAACCCTTGTGGTTGCTCCATGTATATCTCTTCGTCAAGCACACCATTGAGGAACGCAGACTTGACATCCATCTGATGGATGTGCCAGTCCTCCAGCGCGGCCAACGCCAGAAGTAATCTCAGCGACTCGAATCGTGCGATGGGAGAGAAGGTTTCATCGAAATCAATGCCAGGGATTTGCGTAAACCCCTTAGCCACCAAGCGAGCTCTGTAGCGGCCATCCGCCTTGAGCTTGAAGACCCATTTGGATTTTACTGCCTTGCGATTAGGCGGGAGATCTACTAACTCCCAGGTGCCATTATGGGCAAGTGCGTCCATTTCATACTGACACGCTTTAGTCCACTCATCTGCATCCACAGACCGCATGGCCTCTGCGTAAGATGCAGGATCTCTTCCTATGTAAGCTGCTGCCAACAGCTCCGCATATCCCAACCGTCTGCCGCGCATGGCCACATTGTCCGCTGAGAAATAGCGGGGATTGGGCACAGGTGCACGGGCAGAGCGTCTAGGCGCATTGTCCATCTCGCGCAACAGCTGATTACGCTGTGCACGGTCCTCAAAACCTCCAGGCATATCTGGTGAGGGAGGAGGGACATGGCGCATAATGCGCGTTGCGCTTTGACGCGGCGGTGGCGAAGTTGGAGTGGGCTGCTCACGCTTAGGTGTAACAGGAAGAGTGGGTGGTGCAGGTGGTGGTGGCGTGTGTGGACGCTCTTGTTTAGGGTCTAGGAGGTCCTCAACATCCTCCTCCTCACTACTGCTGGAGTGTGCAGGGGAGGGTGCTCGCTGTGGTGGTAACGCCGACGTGCTAGGTACGGCAATCACTGGTGGAGGTAGTGGCTGTGAGACCACTTGAGAAGGTTGTGGGTGTGGCTCAACACCCTGGAGAGACGGGAAGCTACTCTCGTCAAATGTCACATCCCTGGACAAACGGACAGAGCGGGTTTGGCGGTCCCAAAGCTTATAGCCCTTAGATTCGGGCTCAAACCCAATAAGCGTGACTTCAATAGCCTTCACATCCAATTTGCGACGCTTATCAGCGGGTACGTGCATGTACCCCTTGCATCCAAAGACGCGTAGATGAGAGACATCTGGTACCTTGCCAGAGTACCAGAGCTCATAAGGTGTGCGCCACTTGAGCGTACGGGTGGGAGAGCGGTTGTAGATGTGTACCACAGTGCTCATAGCATGCTCCCAAAGCCTTTAGACATGCCTGCTGTATGTAGCATGGCCATTGCCTTATCCGTAATGGTGCGGTTAAACCGCTCGGCTTTCCCGTTCGACTGTGGTGAACCTGGCATCGTAAGGTGATGCTCTATCCCTCTCTGCTTGAGAATGTCCTGTACTTGGCTCGCCATGTACTCGCCTCCGCGGTCAGAGTGGAGTGCGCGCAGTTTATGGGACGTCTGGGTTTCACCCCAGGCCAAATACATCTGCAGCGCCTTCACAAACTGATCCTTCGACTTAATAAAGTACACCACTGCATGCTTGGAGTGGTCATCTATGAAGGTGGCGGTGTACATGGAGCCTTGTAGGGACTGAGTTTGCATTGGACCGGCGAGGTCACTATGTACAATCTCAAAGATACGGGTTGTCCTTTTGGTGGAGGACGCAGAGAAGGGTTGGCGAGTGGATTTGCCTAACTCGCACCCACGACACACAGCAGTGTGCGTAGTAGAGCTGTCAATGTCCATGCCAGTAGTGGCAGAGGGACCGTACGACTTAAGAGCAGCAGGGGAGATGTGTCCCATGCGCTGATGCCAGATATCAAGAGTGGTGGCAGCACTTTTGATGTGAGCATTGAGGCCAATGCTTGAAGCGTCCAACCAGTAAAGGTTGTCCTCCAAGTAGCCAACAGCTACACATTGTTTGCTGACAGATATTTTGAACGAGCCACTGTCAAAGGCCACTTCCGCACCCTTTTGTGCTAGAGCACGCGTCGACAAGAAGCGTGTTTTCACCTGTGGAAGGTGCAGCACATTACTTAGGGTGATAGGAATGCCTTGGCTCGTAGTGAAGACGACGGAGCCTACACCAATTTGGTCGATTGTGGACTTATCACCCAGGCGCACAGCGCCTTTACACGGGGTGTAGTCCTTGAAGTCAGACCGATGTGGTGTGATGTGGTGTGTGGCACCACTGTCCATCATCCAACGCACACACGAGGCAGCATACAAGGCAACACCAACTGCATTGTCCGCCCAGTTAATGGCGGGCTCATCATCGACCTCCTTAATGGAGGCGGTGGTTGGTACTAATACATGTGAGTTGGCAGCCTTGTTGCCGGTGTCCTTAAGCTTCCCCACAGCTTCATCCTTCTTCCTCTGCCTGCAGTCAGGCTTGATATGCCCCTTCCTGTTACAGTAGTGGCAAGTAAGTTGAGAATGATCCTTCTTCTTACGTGGGCCACTGCTAGGCTTAATGGGGGCAGCCTTGTTGAGCGAGGAACCAGAGGGGCCAGAGCGACGCGCTTCTTCCGAAACGATGCGCGCAATTATTTCAGCGTGCTTGAGTTTGGAGGGGGCGCCACTGGCGAGGATGGTGGAGGCCAGAACCTCGTAGGAGGCTGGCAGAGCGTGGAGAAGTATGAGACAGAATTGGGTGTCTGTGACACCCATCTGTGCGTTGGAAAGGCCGACCCGCAGCTCATTGAGTTTGGCCAACTGAGAGGCCATGGGCGCGGAGTCGTCGAGGTGGGCTTGAGTTAATTGGATCCACAAATTAAAAATGGTGGTGCTGCCGCTGGCACCAGCATAAACGTCCTTCAGCTTGTCCCACTTTGACTTGAAGGTGGGATAGGCGAGTGGGTCGGCAACGAGGGAGTAGACGTCAGGCTTAAGATAGAGGCGAAGATACGCCTTAGCCCGACGCTGGACAGAGTCCCACTCATCGGCGGTGACTCCAGAGGGTGGAACTTGGAGGTAGAACACATCCTCCGCTTCATTCAGCGTGAGGATGGCCTCTAAGGTTCCAGACCACTCGTTCCAGTTGGACCCATCGAATCGGGTGAGATTGATGCCCGAAGGCATGCCAAAGGAATTGCCATACGCGTTTGAGATACGCGAGGAGGGTGTGGACCCAGTAGCAGGTGGCAGTGAACCGCCTGCTGTGGCGCCTGCAGCCGCACCAGTGGTGGCAGCACCAGTGGGCGAGGCAGCACGAGAAGAATTGTTGGAAGATGCCATAGGGATGTTTTATCTATCGCCGAGGAGCAGTCAGCGACAGTGCTTCAGAACAGTTGCAAGATAGGACGGGGGTAACCACTCCAGTCTGTGAATCTGTAAGGCCAGAATGCTAACGCGTCCTGCCTCCTGATGGTATGCCAGTGATACAAGGGCTAGGCCCAGGATGGAAGAATCCCTTTGCCATACTGGAAGCTAGCTGCCAGCCAGGACGTGTCTAAGACACAGCTTCACCAGTTTGCGTCAGGGGGAAATGAGGGGAATGCTTTCAGAGCCCAAGGCTGTCTACCTCAGCCTCCTCGGCCTATTGGTTGCCTCATCGCCACAAGTGGCTTTACTGAATCCTTTCCCATTGCCGCTACAAGGCAGGTATCTGGCTGCAGAACACCATAGTGGTGAACACCCCCCAGAGTCTGAACCAGGTTTTACACTCCCATGGTGAGGAGATCCTGCGCCCAGTGTGGAGCACCAGAGACAGCTGGCGCTAAGCTCCACAATACACAGCCCAGTGGGCCATGCACACCTGGATATGGATTATGGGGCTGCCAGATCCAATCTCCTTGCGCATAGCGCAGGGGCTAGGAAAACAGTAGGGGTGAAAGTAGGACTACTGGGCAGTACATGTACAGGAGGTTCCTCAGCAGTGACCACTGGCGCCCCAGTGTCAACTGCCTTGGGCAAGGCTGGTGAGGCCCCAGACAGACCTTGACCTGGTGTGTGATCCTAAGAACACAGTGACCAGCCAAGTGGAGTGGCTTGGGCACCAGGGCCCATAACCTGATGAACAGCGCACATGAAGGGATGATACTCACAGTGACAAGAGGACTGTGGTGAGATATCAAAGGTGGCTGGAAGCAGCAACAGAGTAAGATCTAGCAAGTGAAGCAGATGATGGTCTGGCACACAACAGATGAGAACTGATGTTTATACAAGAGTGGAGAACATACCTGGCACACAACAGATGAGAACTGATGTGGACCAGGAGCGTACAAGCTGTACTACTTATACAAAATACAGGAGTGACACTAGTACAACAGTAGTAACACAGAGTCACACAATACAAGGAGCGTTGTTCTACAGAGGGACACAAAGGAGTGTACAGAAGGAGAACAAGAGCGCAAAGAACAAGGAAAGGCTAGACTATGATATCATAGTGACATCACAATAAAGATAAGACAAAGGAAGTGAGTACAAGGACGAAATACAATAGGAGTCCAGAGGAGTCCATGATGTCATTGTACAGTGATGTCATAGATAAGAAAGTCCGAGATTGTAAAGATCATAATATCTAATCTATATAAGTCCAATATATCTTATCTAAAGCAGTCCGTTATCTGCGTGTCCATTTGAGCCGCTAAGTGCGCACAGGTCACTTATCAACAACTTGAGGGTACTTGAAATGCGTATGTGTCATTTGTTGACCCTCGGAAGTGGTGCCTGTGTCCAAGTCGACGGATCAGGTAGGCTATGTACCACATGGGAGTTTGGTACCAGGGCTTACCTGCGAGCTCCGGCCCTGCTGTCTGGGTGTCCTCGGGTTGTATGCCTGCTCGGTGCAAGAGTAAGTGTGGGCGGTTTAGCGACAATCTAGTATGTGTGCATACCTATGGGCCCCCCGGAAAGGGCATATGCGCCTGCTTGGGCACGGGGCGGCAATGTTCCATGGGTTGAGGGTGTGCACGCTGACATGCTGTCGGGTGGACTATGACGCCAATTGATCTGGCTAGCATTTGGAGCATCGGCAATGTCCCCTGCAGAACTGGCTAGCCAAGTAGGTCTCTAAACGATCTTGAGTCACAATACCAGTACCCGAGAATAAGAAATATTCACCTCAAACGCCATCTTTGACATCTTGGCCATCTGCGTGAATCCGACCAGATTGTTGCAATCCTCGTCTTCGTTTGACTCAGACTCCGAGACTTTGCTGTCTGATCCGTTGGAAATATCGTCGTCAGAGTCACCCTCAACAAGAAGGGTCTCCGCTAGGTGAGAAGCGGTTCAACTTAGCGAGCCCATCGATTGGTCCAAACACAACACGCACTTCGTTTCAACTTTCTCACGCGATTTGGCAGAACATTGCCCAGACGACTTAGGGTTTCCTCATCGTCTGACAGCTCAAGACAGGGAAGATGGGCCTGGGTGTCTAGGACCCGTGTAAGTAGTATTCTACTGCTGACGAGAATGAACTCACCACCCGCTCTCGCTCGCTTTGCAGGTTTCGGTTCTGGGGACCCTGCTGTTGCACGCCTCTGCTCAGCATTGGAGGTTGGGCCCTCTTCAGCAGGCAAGGCATGCTTTCCCAAGGAGACTAGGACAATGTGAGTTGCACTATCGCTTTGACTTAGCGTAGTGACATACCTTCTGACTCTGCCACCACCACCTTAGGCTGTGGCCCCTTGAGCACCAATCGAGGCAACGTTGGCTGGTGCGTGTCGACCCCTTTCTTCTTCTTCTTTTTTGAGCTCATGGTGTGCATCGAGGTGTCAGTGGAAGGGGCCACTGGAGCCACCTCTACGGTGTCATGCTGCCGCCGCGTGCGAGGGGCCATACTCAAGTGGTGGGATAATGACCAGGAAATATGTTGGGAAGGATAGTAGTGGGATATTGAAATGAGTGACTGGGGGTTGGATGGGGAGTTTGTCCAGGTGTGTGCCGCTGCATCTTATATTTTTTTTTTTAGCACGCTTAGCTTTTTTTTACAGCGTCAACAACTCGTACCAATTTCAGCATAGCCATTCCACCTTGTTTGCTATCCCTATCCTATTCGAATCATACTAGTTCTCGTTTCAATGAATCTGATCGCCTGTGCCAGCTGTAATCGCCACTTCACTCATGCTGGATACTCGCGTCACCTTAGCATGACATCGCGTGCCAACTGTCGTGCCATCTATGACAGCCGTCTGGATTACACAGCACAGTTTAACTCCCCGGACGTCTCTGGTCCCAAGGATACCAATCCGAGTCAGTGCTTTTCCAGTTTGATCATGCTAGTAAATTGACCTCTTTTTTAGATGCGAACGATTTTAATCAACAACCTGACAGATGCAGAGACAATGAACCACACCATATGGATGTTGACACAGATGACAGGGTATCTGACGCTAACATGCCCAATACAGAAGAAACCCCTAGTCAAACCCAACAGGACGGGGTGCCCTTCGTTGAGCTCTTTCCTTTTGGGGCGGCCAGAACCCCCATTTCCGATGCGGAGAGTGTGCCAGGCTACCAGGCATTACGGGATGAGCTGGGACCAGACAACACCTGGTACCCGTTCCAGTCACAGCGCGATTGGGACTTTGCTCGATGGGCGAAGACCCAGGGACCATCGTCAACTGCGGTGACTGAGTTGCTCGCAATTGATGGTGTAAGTATATGAGAACGCAAACATTTGACAGCTAACAATAGGTTGACATAGGTGGTCGAAAACTTGGGGCTCTCATATCGCAACGTCAGGGAGCTGAACCGCATCATCTGTCACGTTTCCTCCTTTAGCGCCCTTGCACGTGACCGTGGGAGAAAACGTCCTCGGGAAGAAGCGACAACTTACAACCAAAGTTGTCAGCGCCAATCCTTGGCAACCGCCGAGCGCCCGGGATATCAAGTTTGGCCGTCACGTGACCTGGCACATGACCTGCTCTAGAAGGTTCCAGAAGAGTCCGGATGAGCACGTGCCCGGATTAGCTTGTGATTATGGGACCGGTATGTGATATTGCTGGTGGACTCTTATCTATGACGTCATGGTCTGGACCCTTGCCTCGTGCATCCTTATCTCTGACTCACACCAAGAGCGCCTTATGCCATTGGTTGCTATTGTTAGCTGTACTAGGGTTCATGACTCGACTCAAGGTTCGGGCTGAGCTTGAAAGCTCCCTGGACGCGTATAAGTAGAGCGATGGATGGTCCCTATGACCCCCATCTTAGAAACATCTTGGATTCCCTCTTCCCACCTTCCTTACTCCTACCTCTTCATGTAGCTGCTGGCCTTTGCCCTTCGTTGCATTGGTTCCTAGTTTATACTACCTCTGAATGTAATGCCACCAGCGGGGCGACGTTCGGCGCCCAAGGCACCCGCGGCAGGCTTAGCAGAAGACGACTTAGGCATTGTCGACGACGATGACAACGGAGACTGAGATCGGTCAAAGGCACACGCACGAAGAGGCGAGGCGAGAACGGTGATGCACAAGATAAGCGGAAAGGAGCTTAGAGCAGGGCAGAGCAAGGTTCCCAAGATACTAGCTGGTATTGCTAAGTAACTCAAGTCTGGGGACTTGAGGACGAAACAGTACAGGTATATATACAAGCTGGTACATAAGGTTCGTACCCAGCTAAGTCCGCTCTCTCGGGTTCTGTGGTCCGTGCGCAGACGCGGAACCTTCTAGAAAGGTCACGCGGTCGATTGCGCCATCTATCGTCATCGGTCCGGGTCAGCCTAGGCCTCGGTCACGTGATCGGTGACGTCAGAGTCCAGAGCCTTCCGGAACCGCTCCCTAGCACGCACCAATATACCACTGCTGGCATCCTGCGGGCTCTCCGGGCCCTGCGCCAGGTCCCCGGCAGTCGGCGTGGTCGGAGATCGTAACACTATCCCCCCTTCAGGTCTCGAGTCGCCCGACTCGACAGTGCGCCGACGGCCCAGCCTCTTTTCCACTCTGGCCTGGAGAATCCCCTTAAGGGTGGCCTGGAATTGAGAGGGCGTCGTCTCGTCGTCGCGGTAGTCGCTGAGCTGCTGCGCTGTGAAGAACGGCTGCAGCCAGTCGAGGGGAGGGAGGTCGTCGCGTTCTAACACAGCAAGGTCGGCAGGGGTGAACGGGTTGCCGCGCATGCCGTGGATCGTCCCAGCACCAGATGATGATGGAGTGGGGTCAAGAGCAGGGGATTTCTTTTTCTTCGCACCCTGAGACGAAGTGGCAGTCTTTATAACAGCTTGCCCAGCTGTGCACGTGCGCATCACGTGTCCCTTCTTGTTGCAGTTGAAGCACCTTCCTCGCTTCATCTGTATCACCCGCGCAAACGTAATCGGGCCCGTCCAAGCCGAATCTGGCATCACCGGATTGTTGAACGTAATGGGCCCTGGCCATTGCGGGGTCGGCCCTGCGGGAGCTGCAGCAGGCGCCACGGGAGGCGGCGCTGCGGGCGCGACAACCGGAGTGGGTACCGGAGGCGGCGCCGGTCTTGGCGCAGGAGGGGTCGGGAGTGGTTGTGTCGAGGGCGCGAGTCGATATAAGCGGTCTCGAGCCGCCTCGGACGGGAAACCATCCAGGTCCGGGCGATCGCGCCTACGAGGCGCAGCGGCCGCGGCAGGCTGAGAAGCCCGCTGCGTCGTCCCCCTAGTCGACGGGGATCTGAGCCTTACTGAAGGGCCCGGGGACTTCCTCTTCCGAGCAAACGAATGCTCGAAGTCCTTCAGAAACGAGGTCCAGAGGTGCGCAAGGTCTCCCTCTGGAGCAGGCTTCTTAGCGTCCCAGACCTTCCCGATACGGTCGGTCCAGTTCTTCTTCCACTTATCCACCTTATCCCCTTGGCAGTACGTGAGGAAGTAGGCGATTCGTGGGAGTACCCGAAGCATGGTGGGATGCCCGTCGTTGGCAATCCTGAAGGCGGCGAAGTCGGAGAGGAACAAGCCACCAGCATAGGTGCCATCGTACACGCGGGGGAGCTTTCCATGCAGAGGGTCCCGCGCCGTTAAAGGCGTCGGGGTCACAGGAGTCTTGAGCGAGCCTGAGGCGGGATCGGAGACTTGAGTTAATGTAACGCCACCAGCGGGGCGACGTTCGGCGCCCAAGGCACCCGCGGCAGGCTTAGCAGAAGACGACTTAGGCATTGTCGACGACGATGACAACGGAGACTGAGATCGGTCAAAGGCACACGCACGAAGAGGCGAGGCGAGAACGGTGATGCACAAGATAAGCGGAAAGGAGCTTAGAGCAGGGCAGAGCAAGGTTCCCAAGATACTAGCTGGTATTGCTAAGTAACTCAAGTCTGGGGACTTGAGGACGAAACAGTACAGGTATATATACAAGCTGGTACATAAGGTTCGTACCCAGCTAAGTCCGCTCTCTCGGGTTCTGTGGTCCGTGCGCAGACGCGGAACCTTCTAGAAAGGTCACGCGGTCGATTGCGCCATCTATCGTCATCGGTCCGGGTCAGCCTAGGCCTCGGTCACGTGATCGGTGACGTCAGAGTCCAGAGCCTTCCGGAACCGCTCCCTAGCACGCACCAATATACCACTGCTGGCATCCTGCGGGCTCTCCGGGCCCTGCGCCAGGTCCCCGGCAGTCGGCGTGGTCGGAGATCGTAACACTGAATGTGGAGTTGATGTTATCCCCCTCTATGATCCTCAGTGTGCCCTCGGAGTCTGTCCCGCCACTGCGACCTTTCCCTTTCCGCTATGGGTTGTGCTGTGAAGCCAACTCCTGTCTGTCATTACGACTCATCGTACGCCTTCCAACGCCTACGATCCTCGGCGCGATCAGTGTTCAACAACCGCGACCTACGGGTCAACCCAACAGGCCGGAAGAACCATTACATCATCGATGAAGAGATGCCTGGACGACCGAGGTTCAAGTGTGAGGAGGTCCGAATTGGTGGGGAATCTTATGACTTCTACTTCCGAGAAGTCATTCCCTGCATCCGCACACTCTTTGGGGATCCAAAATTCTCAAGACAGCTCATATTCGCACCGGAACGTCACTACCAAGATGTGGACCACGCTGTGCAAGTAACCGGTGAGATGCACACTGGAAAATGGTGGTGGTCGGTGCAGGTACGTCTGAGTAGCATCCTATGCACCTATTGCGTACTTACATGGTCTTCAGCGATCACTGGAGTTACATAGACCCGGCGCAACAGTTATCCTGGTCATCATCTCATCAGACAAGACACAACTTACGCTTTTTCGATCTAAGAGTGCCTACCCCATTTACTTGTCGATTGGCAACATCCCGAAAGATATCCGTTGTAAACCAACCCAGCAAGCACAAGTACTGATCAGTTATATTCCGACAACTCGGCTTAGCCATATCAAAAACAAGGCTGCACGGCGCCGTGCACTTGCTAACCTCTTCCATTCGTGCATGCGCAAATGTCTTTCACCAATCGAATTCTATGGTGAGACTGGTATTGCAATGGCCACCGGCGATGGAATATGGTACCGCTGTCACCCTATTTTTGCGACATTTATTGGCGACTATCCCGAACAATGGCTTGTCGCTTGCACCTACAATGGAAGATGCCCCAAGTGTATTGTCCCACGTGACGAACTTGGAGGCAATACAACATTCCCTTTACGCAACCACGGGGCAGCAGTTAACATATTCTCGTTGTCAGATGGTGATCCGACAATTTTTCATAGAGCATGTCACGAAGTAGGCCTCAAGCCCACATACCATCCATTTTGGGAGCGTCTCCCATTCGCCAATATATTTCTTTCGATCACCCCAGATATATTACATCAGCTCCATCAAGGCGTCCTAAAGCATTTGGTCCGCTGGCTTGCTGCGCTTGGATCTGAGGAGATTGATGCACGCTGCAGCCGTCTACCCCTAAACCACAATGCCTGACACTTTCCCAAAGGCATTACATGGCTTTCGAAGCTCACCGGCCAAGAACATAAAGACATATCTCGCATCATTCTCGGTGTTGTGGTGGACATACCTCTTCCGGGCAGTCAGTCTTCAGCGCACTTCAAGTTGACCCGCACAGTGCGGGCACTTCTTGATTTCATCTATCTTTCTCAGTATCCTGTGCACACCACGGAAAGTCTCAAAGCGATGGATACCGCACTGTGCCAATTTTATGAAAACAAGGATATTTTTATCGAGCTTGGAGTCCAGGAACACTTCAATATTCCCAAGCTCCATAGTCTTCTCCATTACACCAGATCCATCTCACTTTTCGGTGCTGTGGATAATTATAACACCAAGCATTCGGAACGACTTCACATCGACTTGACCAAGAATGCATACCGTGCGACAAACTTCAAAGACGAATATAAACAAATGACAACTTGGCTGGAGCGCCAAGAGTCATTGCACCAACACGCGGTGTTTATTGAATGGTGCAAGGGTGAACATTCCAAATCGCTGTCACCTCCATTGGCATATCCCCGTCCAAATTTGACGCTATATCCTTTCATGGCGACCCATCCATCAGAGAAGGGTGTGACCTTGTAAGGATAGCTCGGGCTCTGGCCCTGAAATCACACATTTTTGGTACTTTCGGTCTCGGTCCGATGTCACAAGGCTGGCTTGCCATATCAGTCACATCGTCTCGCCACAGCTCGCTCTTCGCCATCGATCTCGACACCTTCCCTCTCTCTCCTCGCTCGCTATCTCCTTCGCCTTCGCTCGCCCTCACCTCTCATCGCCATGGACCGCCGTCGACACCAACCCCTTCACAAAACGCTCCCCAGCCACCACATAGACAGGCCGCGCGTCCCTGCACCTCATGCCGCCTTTGTCCATCAAGACCCCGGCTTCGTCGCACCGCCCACCTCGCAACTCCTTTCAAGATGTCAAGATCAGATTGCAGCTCAACCATGCCGTTAGAGGCCGTGCGAATCATCGCACCCGTCATTGTCGTAGGAGGAGGAGGAGGAGGAGGAGGAGGACTCTATTGTCATGTGTCATATGTCTCGGCCCCTTTGTTCATATACTCGCTTCCTTTCACTTAGATACCCTGTTTTGGTTACTTGTGTTCACGCCCATCTCCCTTTGACTCTATCGTCCCCGCATTTCGTTGTTCGCTTCCCCTACGCCGCCTCTCCCTTACCCGATTCATCCCTAGCTACTTGTCTGGGAAGCTATTGTTCTACATGTATATAACCTCGCTCTACTGACTCGGAATATCATCGTTGTAGCGGTGCGACTGCCGCGCTACGTCAAGCCAAGTGAAAGTGAAGGGAACTGAACCGGTGAGCACACTCGACCTAATGCGGAGACAAGTCACGCGCTATCGTGCAGTCACAATGGAGAGTAGTAGAGCTTGAGGTCTTTATTCAAGATGCAATCTACAGGTGATCACACCGTGGCACGCTGAGTGGAGAACCAAGAGGACAAGTTAGATTGATGGAGTATGGAGAGTACATGGGAATACGCACCTGAGTGGAGAACCAAGAGGATAAGTTGGTTCCACTCAGGACGCTACATGAGGGTTTATATACACTACTGTAGCTGAGCTCGAACTGAGTCTAAACACTATTACTAAGTGTACAGTAAGGCTCCTTGACTCAAGAGCTGACGCGTCGTGTCTATTAATAGCACATCTTATTGTGCTGACTGATGCACATGTCATCGCGCTTACGAGCGGCTCCACTTGCTGAGTAAAACTTAATACAGCGAGTAAGCGTATACTACTAATCATGACGTATGTCTATTCTAGATCCTTCTAGAGTCTTCCATCTCCTTCCATCCAATCAGAACTCTGTAAGACGTATAAGGGACTCTTGTCCCATGATCACGTGCACATGGGTGGCAGCCCGTGTGACTAACTTGTATCAGTACTTTGGCCCTTTATATCTTCACCAAATAAATGCGTGTAAATACGCAAAAATAAGATAAAAATAATACGCGTCCATGACAATCGTGTGTTTCCCCATCTCATCTCAGCGTGAAATCGGTTTGAGTCAGGCCTGCTGCTCGGGCACTCCTACCCACTTCACTAGTCGTCTCCTCGCCTCATCTTGCCGCCTCGGACGGCTTTGTCTCTCATTTCACTCGGATCTCGCCTCGCTCGTCCCCGCTCGTCCCGCTTATCCCCACCCTCGTCCGTTCGCATTCGCACCGGCTGTCGCTGTCGCGAACGCTTCAGACTCGGCCTCCTCTCCCTTCTGTAACCCCTGCACGGAATCCCCTCCACCTACGAACTCACACGGACTTGGCTCCGTACAACGTTTGATGGCCTTTTTGACAGGTATGGGGCTGCCGACTTTCAAGACGCCATCGCCGACTTCATTGTGCAACACAACGATCCTGGGTTATCTGCTGCTGCAGCTCGGAGGCATGCTGACAATACATTAATCCCTTTCCGACGTGTTTCTGTATTTCATAAAGTCAAATTCGCTAATCACAATCGCTCGGATCCAAGAACAACTGTTGATGTCTTGCACATCCGACCTGAGGCACACAACCGTCACGGAAATGCTATTACTCCTGGGCGATTTGACACTGCATTGGTGAAACATGGAAGCAGGTTTCGTGTGGTCCAAATCCAGGTTGTGTTCCAGCTCCCAAAATCAGCAATACCCTCAATTTTCACTAGTTCATGCCCTGCTCCCACATATCTTGCATACGTAGAGTGGTTTTTCACCGCCCTCTGCACCCGATGAATCTCATGGAATGTACCGGATATCAAGAAGTTATCGCAACGAACGCCGTTTAGCTAGTATCATCCCTCTGGAAGATGTCTGCCGCAGCGTTCAACTCTTCCCAGTTTTCAGGTCTGTTTTGCCCCAGCAGTGGCAAGGCTCAACCGTGCTTGAGGAATGCCGTACATTCTACATCAACCCATTCCTTGACAGACACTTGTACCAAAATTTGAACGTAATTAACGAATGCTTATAGTACACTAAATGTATTGTAGTTCCGAACGGATGTGCTCCGAGTCCACTCCGCCTGCCAACAATCATCTGATGTTTGCCATGACGTCTCACGACCATTGTATCGTTGACCTTCCTGGTGATCCCGGTCACGTCGTACTTGTGTTCGCCTGTGCCCTTGAAGCCGCACCACCAGGGAAGTATGGGTTCTTGCCCTTCGCCCACCATCTCTGTGTGTGTATGCATGTGCGTGTGTGAGTGTGGAAAGATCGGTCAGCGCTGGGGAAAAGGTTGTGATAAACTCGTGCTGATGCCCTCTGTGCCGGTGAGAAGAGGGGAACAATGGGTACATACCGCTCAGGTTCAATGTCGTCGTTATCTTCCTTGAGATAGTTGAGCAGAGAGTCATCGGGTGGGTGGAAAATTGTGCGCATGATTGGCGCCAGCTCCGTGAAGATGTAACGTGTCGAGGCATGGTCCTGTCCGCCCTGATCACAGGCTTGAGGCCACAGTGACTGGCGGAATCGGGCGGAAACGAGCGAGTACTCTCAGCCATCGAGAAACTCGGAGTTCCTTGTTGATGAAATCGGAATATGAAATCTCGTCCGTGTTGTGATCAAAGTAGGCGACGGGCTGCAATGCACGATGAATAGACTGTACATAGCGCACAGCAACGCGAGTACAAGAGCGTACCACAATTGCCACAACTATTCCTTACGATTGTCCGCCTTTTTCTTGCTAAATGCGAGATCAATGAGTTCGCACTCCCCATTGCGTCGAGCCAAATGGAACCATATATCCTGTCGTGCGAGTAGTCGTGAGTGTCAGAGTCCTTGCTCATTCCGAGACCCTAAATGATAATATTCAAATGTCAGCTGAGAACGGGGGACAGCGTGATGACATTGCAAGACCTTGTAGTACTTCGAGTTCCACTTGTGCGCATCTGGCGTCTGTTCGGGCAACTGCTCGTACTTGAGGATAGTGAAAAAGTCGATGCGCTGCTTGCCCTTTGTGACCTGTGCGAATGGGGTCGAAGAACGCACCCTCACAAGAGGTGCCTGTGCAACTTACTTGGACAATAGGCGTCTGTGACCGTGTAAAAGCCGGCTGTTCAAGGAAAGTAGCCTGAGCCCAGTCATCCTCAACCCCGTTCCCAACTTAGCTTTCACTCAAATGAACGCTACAATGCACCACAGGGAGCCCATGCCCACTGACATCGCTGAGAAGATAACCGCTATCAAGTGGAAACAAGCAAAGTGCGAATCCAACCAGAAAGTTTGGAATCGTCAACAGAGACGGGAAGAAGTGATCCAAAAAGTTGATGGGAAGGCCTTTAATGTGCGAACCGTCATGGTCTTACGCAAACATGTGTTGAATCACGATTGTATACATAGAGCAACACAAGCAACGCACCTGATCCGTCATTATCATGAGCTGACCATACTGCAAGCTCCCGACGTCAGAATAGTCCTTGTTGTTCTGAAGACCCATTTTCTTGATATTTTGGATCTCCTCGTTCTTCATGATCTGGTCATGCTTCGCCTCACGCACGTTCAAGAGCCTTCCGCGCAATGGGAAGACGCCAAAGTAGCCACGTCAAGGGGGGGGCGGAACCGGAATCCCGCACCGGGGGTGGGGTGGTGGGGGGGGTACTCGATCGCGAAAAAAAAAAGTTCGACACCTCCTATTTGTTATGTAATCGTGTCCAAAAACGGTAGTCGGTCTACCATACTAAGTGAGCGATGAGGATCGCAACAAACGTTTGACAGCCAACACACTAGCAACTTGGCTAGCATGGGGTGAAAAGGTCGCGTTTGATTCTCGTTAACCTCCCTTGAGTTCAGAAAGAGACAATGGTGAGAAGTAAGGTCCAAGAGTGAGGAAACATGTACTCGAATTATGCCGCTTGTCTAACTCTTGAAATAACAGAGACAAGAAACAGCTATTCACGTTTTCAAGCACATTGGAGTGTCCGGACTGCAGAAAGGTGGTCCATGTCGGAACGGGTGGACACAAAAACCTCGAGGCGCATCGCACGTCGAAGGCATGCCGCCTTGCATGTCGCAAGCACGCAAATACGAGTGGAGCCCAGCCAAAGAAGCCAGAGAAGGCGAACCAAGTTCTTGACTCGTTCTTCAAGCCCCGGGTTCCATTGAATCCCTCCACAGTCTCAGCCCCTCCTCCCATCTGTCCGGGTGAATCCTACACACTAACCCCTGAGCGTCATATGGAGCTCCTCGGGCCTGCACAAGAGCCCGCGCCCGAGCCCGCGCCTGCATACGAATCACCCCAGGAGTTGGCGTCCATGCCCCAAGGTCAATGGAAGGCTGCCCAGCTGCCCGCGCAGCACGCACTGGATAAGAAGGGGGTCAGCCTTCTTCGGGATCTTGAAGCGGCTGTCAAACAAATACCTAGCGATAAGCCAAGCGCAACTCCAGAACATCGGCTCAGCATATTCGCAATCGACCCACGCACCTGCGTCGCCGAGCCAGGCGAGGACGACTGGCTCATCCTAAACCAAATGATGAAGTCGTCATTTGGGTGGGGAGAGGAAGAAATGGCCGCGATTGTCCCGCAACTTTTGGATCGAGGCCCGCATGGTTTGGACGGATTTATCCGCTTCATGTCGTTTTTCGTCCAAGAAAGGGGTCTCCAGGGTGCGCTATTCGAGACAAAAGTCGAGGCGATTCTAAAGGAAATAGGAGATCGGTAAGGAATACGCTCATTCGGATCAGGTCAGCGCTCACACGTGCATGAGCGCAGTTATCCCCCTCTTGATCCCCCTGGTCAACCCTCTGGGGCCTCTGCCTCCAAGTCCGCCTCAACCAAAGGCACCTTGACCACCGCCATGGAGACCCACATTGAGAGCGTCGAGGAGAGCGTTACTGAAAATCGAGACATCATCAACGTTGACGAGATAGCAAGCGAGATGGAGGAAGCCAAGGAGGAAGCCCGCAACCCGAGAGAGGTTCGTGAGCGCAGGGCCATCCGCGACGCCGACAAGCCACTGAAACGGCCGAGGAAATGGCCTTGCGAGGGAACCCGTATCACGTTTCCTGAGGGAACGAATCACCATATGTCATACCCATTTGGCCTACACAGCGAGCGTTCCGTGCCTTGGAACTACCACTCGATCGACGACGCGTTCTATCTTCAGGCAAA
The DNA here is from genome assembly GCA_024734325.1 of Lactarius hatsudake. Classification (NCBI taxonomy): domain Eukaryota; kingdom Fungi; phylum Basidiomycota; class Agaricomycetes; order Russulales; family Russulaceae; genus Lactarius; species Lactarius hatsudake. Next base: position 34,025 of record JANSJP010000108.1, on the reverse strand, counting down.
GTCATGTCAGAAGATATCGTCTACAGAGGGTGGAACATGCGGAAACTGTCAGACACTCACCTCAAGCAACCTCTTTGCCGGGATCTTAAACAGAATCAAGTTCGGTACCCATGAGAACGTCCCACTCATGTATCATGGAGTCGGTGCACTTATCGCCATTGCACGCCGGAAAACCGACCAGATTGAGCAGCTTCGCATGTCAAAACTCAATGACAGTCGAAAGCTGCTGGTGAAAGTAGGCGCACTTGAGGACCACAAGCAGTGGATCATGGCGATTGCAAGTGGGCGGGTCGATCGCGTGGCTTCGCTGGTACAAGCGGGTTTGAAGCAACAAGTCGGAATCAAGACCCTCATTCAGCAATACGAGCGCGCAGCAGACAAGCTTTACAAGCCAAAGGGGTTTACGAACGAGGATATTATGCGGTCTATAGTTTTGCTCCGATTGGGAGGCGCGCGTGTGGCGCAGTTTGCCCACCAGTCCCTGGCCCTGCCGAGTCTCACGACCATTAGGCGCCAGACGGTCTTGCCGGCCCTGGTCGTCTCTCCCTCTGCCCCAACTGTCGCAGACGTCGAGGCAAACGTAATATCATGTTATTCATCGTTTAGACCTGTTTCTGGCTCTTGCTCGGGAGGTACTACACTCGACTCAGATCTCTGGCAGCCATCAGACAAGATCAAGGACAAGATCGTGCATCAAGTCCTTATGCTGGATGAGCTCGCGATTGAGAAGCGTGTCCGGTGGGATGATGCTCACAACAAATTTCAGGGAACGTGTCGTGAGCACAACCACCGAATTCCCCTGGACTTCACGTCCGAAAGGGAGCTCGATATTCTATGTGGGGCTATTGAAAGCGACGAGGTCCATCTTGCATCAGAGGTGCGTGTTTTCCACTCCATGCTACGTGTACCAAACTCACTATTACATCTTTAATTTTTAAAGGCAACGGTGGCCGCTATCGGTGTACTCTCGTCTGATCCTCGCGAATACGCTGTGCGGCCAATACTATTCTCTGGTACTTGTAAAAAGGAAACAAGTGAGCAACATGCCCGGGTCATCAAAACGGTCCTCGACGCGTGTAACAGACAAAAAAGGCGAAATAATGCGACATATCGCACTGTTTGTATCGCCTCTGATGGTGAGGCAAAGCGCGGAGACGCGCTCGTTATTCAGACCATGACCTCTGAGCTATCTGTGAACTCCCCGATCTACGCGCTCCTTCGACCCCTTGACTTCCTTAACCTTCTGGTTGGCCCCGACGACATTACTGCGGACAAGGACTTCAAGCACATCATCAAGCGCCAACGGAATGTATTCATGCGCAATAAAGGAGTTGAGATACTGGGCTTTTGTATCACCCCCTCCATTCTCCGTTCCCAGCTCGAATACAATGGCGTCTCAAGTCACCAGCTACGCTCGCTACTAAACCCAAATGACAAACAAGATGTTGTTCTCGCCTACTCTTTGCTAAAGGAGATCTGGTCTCTTCCACCCCCCCCTGCAGGTTCTGACCCGGCCTTTGCCCTTGCCCGCCACGCCCTAAATATTTATGGTGAATTTGCGCAACACTTGATGCTGCCATATGTCTGCGTCGATCAAAATCTCGATGAACAACTAATCCACTTGAGCGCGGCTGCTCATCTCGCGTTTTTGCTTTACCGCCACAACTCTGCGTCTACTCGCTTCATGCCCAGGCAGTCGTATCTTGATATTGTTCTAATGGTCAAGAACGCTTACTTTTGTGTCGCGAAGATGAAAGTTGACAACCCCATCGCGAATTTCTATCTCATCTCGCTCGGCACAGATCGTCTTGAGACTTTTTTTGGACTTATCCGCACTGCTGTCGGCACTGACGCGAATGTTGACATGCTTCAGCTCGGAAGCCGTGCCTCTGGGCTGACGGAGGTTGCTGCAATTCTGGCTGAGCACCCCGAGTGGGATTATGGTACGCGCCGCCTGTCACTTCCTGTCTTCTCCAAGGACACTCGGGAATTCACATCAAAAGCCGACCACATAAATCCAAGGGACTGGCGCGGTGACGTTTCGGTAGCAAATGTCAACCTCCACACCTGCTGGTTGCTTGGACGGAAGCAAGCCGAGGATCTGATCCCAGACGCTGAGGACATCTTGGGTGCGCTGTCTGGTAGTAGCCCATCTATCGACATGCTCTCTCCTTTTGGGGAACTCATGGTCAACCAGCGCGACGAGATCGAAGAAGTAAGTGAGGAAGAAAGCGCGCATGGACCAAGACCGCAATCGGTACCTTATACACACGAAGGCGACATTGAAGACGCAATCGCAGACGAGGCACCTCGCAACAACGGCACCTCGGAAATCCTCATTCAGGGTCAGAAGACAACCAAGGCAAAGGCACTGAGGCACCGAATGGCAAACCATAGCAGTCGTTCCTCTACCGATCGCTTGAAACGCGTCCAGCAACTTCCTTGTTTCGATTCAGTGAGTAGAGGCATCGACGCGGACATTATCATGTCTAGCGATGGTGTCCTGGGCGCGCCCTCCCTTCGTATCGGCAACCCCATTGCGATCTTAGTTCGATGCGAAGGCCTGGTTGTATTGGCCGTGGCACAGGTCAACCGACTCAAGTTTGCAGGAAAGGACGACCTCAACGAGCTCCCCATCCATCTACTCGCTGACCCGACAGCAAAAGTGGATTCGCAAATACTTCGCCTCGTTCCAGCGACCCTTGAAGACGATCCAACCCAGGTTCACGACTGGTGTTGGTCCCTGCAAATGGAGGCGTTGTGCGACAACATCCCTGGTCAGGGGGTTCACCCTATCAACCCATCCCTTTCTGTCCAAAAGCCGGGCAAGCCGACGTTTCTTTTTGAGAGCACGTTCTTAGTAACTCTATCGTGCAACCTTTTTCAAGAACTCAGGCAACACGATAGGAGGAGTCTCCCGGTCGTCAAGCAGTCGGAGAATTTTCCATACCGAAGCTCAGGTGCGTCGCTGTGACTTATTACCTCGGCGAATACTAATGAACTTGCTTCAGGAGGGGCATGCTTCGTCTGCGACGTGTCGAACGGTGCGACGGCAGATCTTGATGGGCAAGCCGATTGCCCTAGGTGTGTGCCGCCTGTGAAACTAGACCAGAAAAATACACAGCGCGTCCTAGAGCACATGGGTGCTCATATCCTGCACGACGCAAAATTGAACGCTTCCGAGGAGCGCTGCGGGTTATGTCTCCGTCCAGCATCGATGTGTAACATCTACCTCACGAAGGGACGCGGCGTGAATGGAAGGTACTCGGTTGATTGGACCAAGTCAAAGTGCCCGAACCTGGTCCGTTTTAACTACAGGAACGCCGCGCAGTCTTCCGAAAGATCACCCTGTTCCAACGTCCCTGTGATCTGTTCACTTTGCGAACCAGGTAGCCCAGCTGTGTGGACTTATTCCCTCCATTCCCACTATCGCACGCGCCACCGACTCAGCTCCATTGCCCACTTTCCGAAAGATGGACGTGTGGAGCTGTCCCAATCCGAGAAAGATGGGATGAAGCGGGTGTGGGGCGCACGTTTCAACCAACGGAAGTCGTACTTCTCGAAGAAGGGGCGCAAAACGCCCCTTGCCATCTCAGAGGCCCATCGGTCGAGGCTTCCAATCGCGTAGGTTACATCATGTATTCAATAGAGCTATACTTACAACCCGTCTATCTAGTAGCACCACGGAAGTTGCCCCCAACGTAGACGAAGACGCAGAGATCACAGAAGATGACGACAGGTTGGGGGATGACTCAGATGGACAAGCGGACGATGGCTGGGACTTGCAAGGGGACTTATATGACGACTCAAGTAAGTTCCTTCGCATTAATCATGGGATCGATACTACTTCACCTGCAGCAAACCCTCCCCCATCTCTCCTCTTGACTGGCCCTCCTTCCAGTCCTAGTGAACGGGATCCGACCTCCACCTCTTCCGAGTTTGTGACTGCCGCGCCAATCACCACCTTCACGAGTGTTCAACACTCGGATCTTTTTAGGACTAACACACCAGTAACCACCTCGGAAGAGGCCCCAACCTCTGTTACAATGGCCACATGCAACCTAGACGTCACCATCGCACAAGTCACAAGTACTACAGACCTCGCACAGGCCGCGGCACCTCCAACCATTACCCCAGAGTTGTCGACAGTCGCAAGCGCAGGACTGTCCCAAACACCATCTACTGCGTTCATTGCCACTGTGACTACGACCTCCCAACACTGTGACGGACCTGGTTCTTCGATCCCCGAGGGTGTGACTGGCGTGCAAACTACGCGAAGGCATCGGATAAGGAAGGCGCATGTTCTCCAGCTCAACGCATGCATATGTGGGGTAACTATCACTGATATCGAGATCCAAGAAGGAAAAGGCGTCATGAAATGCAACGCGCCGGGATGCGAGACGGTTTGGGTGAGTGCAAACTTAACATGGGTTGCTCAGATGTTGCTGAAACTCGGATGTCCTCTTTAGTTTCATCAGGCGTGCATGAGCTATGATTTTGTATCACGTAAATGGTCTTGCGAGAGTTGCAGAGCAGGGCATGGGCGTCGTCGCCGTGCGTAGGGGTCTGATAGGGGTCTGAACTCCTACCATATATGGTAACGCTTTTGCAATAATTCGTTTGTGTCGAAAAAATACTTGAAAAAAAACATACGTGGGAGTGACATACTATAAAAGGAAACGCGTGGGTGGTGGGGGGGTGGCCCCTATCGAAAAACAAAAAGATTGACCCCCGGTAGGTTTTTGTGATCCCGCCCCCCCCTTGAGCCACGTCTGACAATGCTGAGGCCACCATGAGCACCTTGGCGGAGTCACCTTCAGTCAGAATGAGTGTGCATTGGGACACAGTGCATGTCCCCTCATTGTTCACATCCGAAAGCTTGGTGGTGCCAGTGAGACTGTCAAAGAAGTCAACAATAGAATCGTTGCCTCAACGCCTCATCGCTTACCAGTTGCGTTTTGTACTGCCTGTTCTTGATCTGCTGTTCGGCCCTGAAATCGGCCTAATTCAACACGTTCTCGACAATAGACGACCTGGACACTAGAGACGAGTCAACAACCACATACCATCAGGCAGCAAGTACTAAGCCTCACCCTCCTCCATGAACTCCCCCGAAAGTGTGGACTTGGACCCGAATTTAGAGGACAGTAACATCATGGTCTCCTTAGTCTGGGAGGGTCTGACAGCGTTTGAGGAATGCCGACAGACGTCCAAAAAAAATTCCTCAACGGACACATGTACGAAAATTTAAAAGTAATTAAGGAAAATTTATAGTACACTGAATTGATTTTTAATAGCGCTCGCTGGACGACAGGCGCCCGCCCGGATTTTCAATTTCTTAGCGCGTTTAATACATTAGTGCTAATTAGAACGGGTTTTGCGGGGAGTGGTTTTCCCGATGACTCATTCTGAGCATAATATGCGCGCTCGCTGCGACGCTCATGCAACAGTGGGCCCGGCGCTACCTGCAGCTCGCTCAGTCCCAGACCGCGCTTCACAAGCGCGCGCGCACACGGGGGTACCTCTTCGAGGGCGTGCAGACGTTCCGTCTGTCCCAGGCGGTCGAGGCCGTGCCGGCTGTGCTCCACGTGTCTGTGTTCCTCTTCTTCGCGGGGCTCGTCGACTTTTTCTTCTTCATCGATGGGGTTGTCGCGCACGCCATGTTTAGCGTTGTCGTGTTCTTCGGCGCCATCTACCTTCTCCTTACGTTCCTCCCAAACGTCCGCACCAACTGTCCGTACCGCACTCCCTTCAGCCGCAACGCGCTCAAGTGGCTCCTCTTTTCCCCCACCGCACCGGTGCTCCTCGCGTTGGCCGGCATTAACCAGCTTGTACACAGCGAAAGGTTCGCTCGGGTGCACATGCGCTCCCATATTTTCGTGCAGTCATCCCTGTGGTCCATGTCCGACGCAATTCGTGCACATCAAAAGGAGATCGAATGGCGGGCGCTGCTGTGGACCACCGCGACCGTCGACGACGGCGACGACGAGATCGAGGCGTTCGTCGAGGGAATCCCTGGTTACGTCATGTCCGGAACAAGCAAGGGTGCACTCACGATCGTCGAGGACCTGATCCACTCCCGGCGACCCAGCCCATTCGGGCGACACCTCGAGCGACTTCTCATGACTTGCATCCCCGAGGGCTATCGCAGGGCTAGCGAGCTCGTCCGTCGCCGCCGCTCCATCATATGCCTCTACACTGCCCGCTTCCTCACGGGCATCTACTTCGCCTCGTTCTCCTACAGCATGTTCGGCTTCCAGACGTGGCGCGCGGTCAACTCGCTTAAGCGCGATGAGGACCCAGTAATCGCGATCAACGCCGTCGCCACGGGGGCGTTGGCCGCCCGCGCGTACCTGCACGCGATCTTCGTAGGTGGGGCGCAGGAGCCGGAACCAGCGCAGACTCCATGAGAGCACGCAACGATACTCGCAGAGCTTGTCGCCGCGCCATGGCTGCAGGATGGCGCTGTGCTGCCCTCGCTCGCGGGGTGCCACCTGCTTGTGCTGCATGGCCTGTTCGTAGGCCTGCTGCCGCACATGCGTGCGGAGGACGTCGCGCCGGCGAGCTTCCGCGCCGTCTGGGAGACGCTACCGCGGCTCATCTCAAAGACGCCGCACGACGCATTGCCGGAGCGGCCCCTGCGCGAAGCGTTCCTTGCGCGGTGGGCGGAGGCGGAGGACCTCGCTGGTCGCGCGGCGCCCGATATTCGCTGGGAGTCGGTCATGATCAGCGGGAGTGAGCCACCGCGCTTCAAGCGTCGTGTCATGGACGCTGACATGATGCCGCCGATCGTCCAGTTCATGAGCATGCTGCGCCCCATTGCCGAGGCTCAGCGAGCCGCGGACTCAGTGGATACTAAAGTTACTTCCGCTGGCCCGGCGGTTCCTCAGCAAGTACTGGAGCAGGCCGACCAGGAGCGGCCATTGAGCGCAGATGCATCGCTCACCGCAGGGACGCCATAATTTTGGTTTGGTGCACCTGTTCCCTTTCTCATCAGGTCATTTGTGGGCCAGTCCTTGGTGTGCCAGGAACTGTACGGTATAGGACTCCTTAAATGCGATACTGTAAAGGGACTAGATAGGTCTACGGTCCGGCTATGCTCGGATGATTTGCTTACATTGGGAATTTATGGGGGAACATAAAGAAACCGTTGTGGTCTCAGTGTGTTAAACTCGACTTTCACCACGCTGCGCTGTTGTGAGGAGATGGAAACGGCTGATGTATACAGTTTCTGCCTGCGGTCTAAGACTGAGTCACACTGGCACGAGAAGGGAAGGGAGGAAAACAACAACAGTTCATCTATATTTAGTAGTAAGGGTGGGTCTTTGATTACAGGCGAACATGTAGCTACAACAGAAAAGGGGTTAGGTAGAAGAGAACATGGAGACGAGAAGAGGAATCGACGAATAGAAGCCAGTGTTGTGCCAACAGCTGACAACAGCGCGCACACTAGGTCATCCTCGAGCCCTGGATCGACCACCTGAACATGACAGCAGTCATCTGGGGTGGCCTTGGGGGTACTGAGACAGGAAATGCACTCGTGGATATGGATATACTATACGGTGCTGTGAACCCTAGCGGGCGTCTGCCATATACCATTGCCAAGTCATCAAGCGACTAATCTGCATGGTCAAAAATCTTGACCGTCCCCGGTCAAGCTACATCTTAAAAAATCGGGTTTTGACGTCGCAAAGTAAGAGAACGCAAGCTAAAACAGTAGCGGGAAGGGTAACATCGTGCATGAAGAAAAATGTCACCACGCGTCATCGTCGGGGGTCACCGAGTCCTCCTGTGCCAGCTCTGTCTGGAACGCTCCACTTCCAGGGTCGAAAATGGTGAGATTGTCAGGCGGAATGGGAATGGGACAGCTGGTGTCAAGTATGGTGAAGTGGCTGCATGCTTTCGGGTTACACATGCGAACGTCCTTGGGCTGTATTAGTATAAACGGGGCGAAATGTGTGCAATTGGTGGCACTTTGAGTTACATGGGAAGGAAGTGAATGAATTCGTCTTGCAACGACTCGAACAGGGAAAACTCAGGACTCGGGACTCGGCAGGGTGACATCGACAGTAGACGAAGGGGAGGGGGAAAACTCAAGCCCCAGATCGCCAAGCATGAGAGATGGAGACGCTGATGCAGGTGGAAAGTGGCTAGACGCAGGGACGATGGTGAATAGCTTGAACGTCGAGGGTGATGGTGCAAGATTTGCAAGGACTTCCAAAAGGGACGCATGCATGATCTCAGGGACTTCTCCGTCACTCAGGGAAGCAAGTGAGGGGATTGACAGCAGGGAAGGGGAAATCGGAACGACCAAAGGTGTGCACACAGACTTGGGCTGATCGACTGTCACCGAGGGCTGGTAACTTACTCGAAGTCAGACATCGGCACGGAAAAAGGTGCAGGGACAATCGCAGGCGAGGAACAGGGCGAGGGGAAGTCACCGTATGCAAATGCTGCACGTGCACAGCTGAGTACATCTTCAAAGTGGAAGGGAATGTTGGGCAGCTGGAATGGGTTTTTGCCAAGAAGACGAGGTCGGGGGGGAAGTAAACTTGCAACGTCAGAATGCAACGTTATCATAGCATCATAGAGCACACAATCAAAGGAGTGCACAGAACTATGGCAATGACGATTACAGGAAACGGGAAATCATTCTTATCTTAGGACGAATACATGTGGACGATTACATAAAAAGGGGAAGTTTGTCATTGTTTGTTATTTGCAGAAATATCGACCTGCCATACTAGTATGACCTTGGCAAGCAAGGTGAGATTAGATTCGTTCGACAAACCAGATAATCGTAATATTACCGTAAGTTTGAATAATACTGAGGAGATAATTCCGGAACCTCAAACTCACGCATTCCTCATATATTTATCCACCGACTGCGCCATATTCCTACACCGGCGTTGCCAATGACTGAAATCTTCATCGGAATGGTTTGCCACTGGAAGTTATGCACGTTCGAAAATTGACTGGATTATTCGTCTCATCAAAGTATGATTGTTACCTGGGACGTAATTTTGCCTTTCTTGCACATACAAGGCATGTCCGAGTCATGGCGCTCGACCTCTCTCCTGCGTCCCCTACCTCTACTTTGGTGTAAGCCTCCTCTTAACCTTTCTCCTCGTCCCCTAAGAATCTACACCCGATGTCTCACGAGGCCATCAACATCGAGAATGTACCAGAGGGGGGGGCTAACACTGACCCAGGACCGAGTATGGTACCCCCCACTTAAGCATAGTATCGTCAGTGTAACCCTATGTATAGGTATCCGCGACCCTCCCCAGTCTGCCCATAATCAGATGTCGCAAACAGAGTCCAACTTTTCCGATGGGTCGGGCCATCTTTTCACCATGTATAATGAGATGGCTGAGGAAGAAGACAAAAAGATGGCAGAGAGCTGGAAGGCAGACGCCGACGGGATCCTTGTCTTTGTGAGTCCCTTCATTGCTCTAGGTAGATACGACCTCAATTTGGATGTTCGTAGACTGGTCTGTTCTCCGCCGCGGTCGCGACCTTGGTTGCGCTGTCAATACAGGACCTTCGGCCGAATTCGCAAGACACATCCGCATTCTACCTCCAGAATATCTACCAGCTCCTTGCCGACCCAAATAGGTTTAACGTCTCTATCCCTCTCGTCCCACCCCCATTCTCCCCGCCTCGTTATGCTGTGTGGGTCAATTCGCTCTGGTTCCTGAGCTTGGCCATCAGCCTCACGTGCGCCTTGCTGGCGACGTTGCTCCAACAGTGGGCCCGTCGATATATCAAGATTACGCAGCCACGGTACAGCCCACACAGGCGAGGTCGGATCCGCGCATTTTTCTATGAGGGCATAGACAAGTTTCATCTTCCCTGGGCGGTGGAAGCGTTACCCACTCTCCTGCATCTTTCCCTTTTCCTCTTCTTCTCCGGCCTTCTTGTGTTCTTGCTTAATATCGACCACACTGTCTTCAGCGTCGTCGTCGGGTGGGTCGGGTTTTGCACGGCGATATACATATCCGTCACGTTTGTGCCACTGTTCCGACACGACAGCCCCTACTACGCTCCTCCCTCATCCTCAGCATGGTTCGTTGCCACTGGCGTGCTAACCGTACTCTTCCGAACCTTTTGGTGGCTCGCGGGATTGAACCGGTTCGCTTCCTTCGGTCGTAAAACCAAGGAATTCTTCGAAACGGGGAGCAAACGCTATCACAAGTGGTTCGTAGATGGCCTTGTAAAGACAGCAGAAGACCTCGCGCTCGGCTCATCATCCGAAATCGATGGGCGTGTCTTGATGTGGACCCTCAATTCCTCTGACGAAGATCAAGAACTGGAGCGGTTTTTTGCAGCGATTCCTGGTTTCTGTAGCTCCAAGGTCCTTGACGATCCGGGCAGTTGCATCAGGCCGAATGGCGAGAAGATGACAGAAGCTCTCATAGGCTTCGTACACCGTACGTTGACGTCCAATTTGATCACTCATGACATCAAGCAACGGCGTCTCGACATCTGCAGGGAGGCGATGGACGTGGCACCCTTTGGTACAATTCCCCAATTTTTCCATCGTTTTATCGACGCAGAATGGGATGGTCTTCTGAGCTCTATCGAGTTTGGGCTCTGGCTCGGAAAGGCGGACCACCACGACACAGACACTGCCTATTATTTACGGGTCATGGTCTCCATCATTCTACCAAGAGTGGAAGAGCGCGATGAGCGTTGGTTCAAACTTGCTACCGACAACATGGACATCGCAAGACACGTCCTGAAGAGCTATCTCACGCATGGCGACAGCATATTACTCGCAACTTGCATCCACGTTCTTCGAAACATTATTCATGCCGATGACCGGATTCTTTGGCCCGGAGACGTTACAACCTTACGGAAGACCCTTGCATTAGTTTCTAACTTTGACATCGAAGACACTCTCCCTAGGCTACAGCACGACTTCTGCGACCTATGGAACTGGGTCGTCTCAAGAGCAAAGGCGTCGAAAAACAATCAGACCGGATCCCATTATATCATAGTTTTGAAAACTATTCGCCGGGCTTATATCGCTTTACATCAAGACACCGATTCCGCCCCGACTGCATTCTCTGCCTCCACCGCCGACGACGAGCATGTCTTGTCTTCACCTTTCTCTTACCCTGAATGCAGAGTCTCTAGTCACTCCTGGCTTACATCACAGATCTATGACTCGCCCGAACCAATTAATAGCCCCGTCTTACCGCCCGCCCGTCTGTCCACGACGTCTAGTGATCTGTCGCTTCCTACATCACACCCATATTACGGCAGCTCGCCATATGGTTGGCCAATGTACTATCCCATGTCGCAAAGCCCTGTCAATCCCCTTGTACCCTCTAATTATACTCCTCAAAGTGCTCAGCTTAACAACAACGTGCATCCGTTTTATACAACCGCGTCTCCCATGTCAAATCATTATGAAGCCCATTACCCACCTGTCATCCCAACGTATCCGACTGGCGCGACACGAGGAAGTTTCGATATGGCCACTGGAACAGTGCCCTACTCCGCTCCTGAAAACCCGCACTTTTCTCCCGATGTACCAGACATTCCGTCTACGTCTACGTCTGCTCTTGCTCTGGATCTTGGCACGATATATAATGCGGGCGGGAAGCCGTCCTCAGACCCTCCCACGTCTCAGTCTGACGGCAGTATGCTTTATGCATTTCCTCCCTCAACCCCAGTAACACCTTCGTCCGTCCCCACTTTTCAAGAGGATACCATTTCTGACCGCCAGGCTAACAAAAACGGTAATGATTCCATGGCCGCTCCATATCGGGTCGTTGAAGACGCCGGTCCCCGATTTGACAAGTCGGCCTTGTCTTCTTCTCCGATTGCGGCCGTGATCCCCATGCATAGTTCCGAAGACGCGTAGGCGAACCCAGGTTCGTTTGCGGTGACATGACCTACATCTGCCTTTCATTGTTAAACGACTCGGTAGTAGATCTGACAGAGATCCTCAACACGCGGGAAGCAGTGACAAGCATCGTCGTCGCACTGTACATCATGCATCAGGGTTAGTGCCATGGCGGAGAGGGTCGAGGGCTTTTGGTCGAACGCCTTTGCGATGCTTTGTACTTTGCGTAGCAATATAGAACCAAAAATGGTGATCGTGGAGATGCTACCCTTTCCTGTTCTGACTCTCTGCGCAATTGCGCTGACAATTAGTAGAGCTAGCTCTTGAACTAGTTTGCATACTTATTATTCTCCGCGAGCCGGCTCTATTAATGATAGGGCGCTTCCTAGTTAACATAGGTCCAAACCTGCAGACAGCACACGATCGTGGCACCGGCCCCGGAGATTTCCTACTCGATTCCGGCCTACAATATCGAGCAAGGGAAAGGGGCAAGAGGATCAAGGACAAGGACTTCAGCACGGCAAAAAATACGACATTGCTTTTGCAAAGTTCTGGACTCGGAGCAAACAGACGACTCAGACCGGAGGAGAGCTATAGTAGAGTAGGGCCCGGAACAAATCGTGACACAACTCCCGGCCGATCACCATTCGATCCGAAAGCGGAGAGCTGATTCGAACTTGACATGGCTAGGGGATTGACAACTCGATGTCAAGTTCGAACTGTGTTCGAATCAGAGTGAGTAATAATCGATAGGGCTCAGAAGGGTGCACACATGGCCGTCGCCATTCGTATGATAGGCAACCCGCGTCAAAAATGACGAGAGACCCCTACCGTACATGACGAGAGTTGATTTTGTCGATCCTTTCCGGCTTTTTGGCGTGCGATTATCGATTTCACGCAACCCGAAAATGGAACTTTCCGGATCAGCTATGATAGATACGGGCCGGTCGTGAGAGTTACGTTTCGTGACGGTCGTTTTTAAGTACATGATATTACATGAAGGGGCTAGCAATGCAAAGGGGAGACCCTCTATCTAGCAACGCGTCGTGACAAGCAAGGCCAAAAAAAAGTAGAGCAAAAGGTAAAAGCAAAAAAAAAAAGTCTATACGGGGGTACGCCTATAGCGCCGTGTCGACAAGATTGCCGACGACGCCGACGCCAAGTACTTGTTTGAGTAGCAGCTGGACCTTCTCCTTGTCCTCGTCGAGCCTGTGCTTCTCCTCGATCCAGCGCATCTCCCGTCGTTCATAGAGACTCCCGAGGGCGTGCAAGCTGCCGATGGCGGTGTCCAGCGCGCGACGGAGGTCTTCCTCGCGCGCGTCGCTGCTGCTCGAGGGGGATCCATCGCGGGACGACGACGAGGCACGCGAGAGCTGCTCGAGGAGCGACGACGAGCGCGATGCGCGGCGGCGCGCAGCCATTTCGGCAAAGGCGGTGCGGATGCTCATCATGTCGGGCGACTCGATGAGGGAGTTGTCGCGGCGGACGGCGCGCGACGCGACGGAATGGAGCTTGCCTGAGTGGGAAGGCGCGGCGAGCAACACGAGGGTGGTGTCCGTCTCGCGATCGAGTGCATGGAACTAGTTCAAGCCCAGTAACGGGGTCAGACCTGCCTAAATGATCACGGAGCGAGACGCAGCGACTTACAGCACGAAGCAGGGCTTCCCAGCGGAGCTTCCACCTTCGGCGACGCTTCTCAGGATTGCCAACATAGTCGGTATGGAATTCGAGCTGCAGCAAGTCATCTGCGACACCACCTTCGATTCCTACGTCCTCATCAATCCACTCCCCGTCATCTGCATCCGCCTCGTCCTCGTCGTCTGCACTTTCGTCCCAGCGCGCCGGCCGAGGCGCAAAGCGCTGTGGCTCAGACTGCTCGCCCACCTTGGTGGATTCACCAGCAGTCTCCTCACCCGATGACAATTCGGGACTCGTGTCCCGTGGCTGTGTACTCTCGACACGCGGCGGCGGACGGACCTTCTTCGCCCGGCGCAAGTCTTGGGAACGCTCACGGTGGCGCAGTCCGCGATTTCCTCGACTAAGAGGTGGTAATGGGACAGGTTGGTGACTCGGGCTCGAACGCATACTTGCTGTAGAATCTGCCATGCCACGCCTCGTGCCAAACGCGTTGCTCGTCTGTAGGTATGTCCAAGGATTGTATTGCGGCCCCGGGAATGGCGTCGACGATGGAGAAAGCGTCGAGTCAGAAACCATACCCCCGTTATTGAGCGCATATATCTGCATTTGTAGAGCAAGCTGTTCACGGACGACGTTAGGATCCATCTGTGAAAGGTCCACGGTTCCGTTGTATGAGCCAGTATAGCTCTGCGGGCGACGTATGTGTCCGAACGGATACGGGTATGGCGAGCCCACGGGCGGGGCGGGGCTATAGGGTGGAAGAACGGGCTTCATGCCATTCATGCGGCCCATTCCTGAGATGAGAGGCGAAGGGGACGGCGCGGCAGTGTGGCTGTGGGGAGTGGGTGGAATTGGTGCACCTGGGCGAGAGTGCGTAGCCATAGGAGAGTGAGGGTAGCCGTGATAGTATGCTGCTGCAGGATCGTCCAAGAAATGGTCGTGCTCCTCATGACTTGGCGAATGTATTTGGTGAGGCGAAGTGATATGACGAGGAGAGTTAATCTGCGTAGTTGAATATGATCGGTGATTCTGTTCAGGTGGGGGGATATGAGCTGTTCTAGCGTGTTCTCGAAGCTTGCTGCATCAAATGTACGCAGGCCAAGTCCGTCCATGGCGCCATTTCGGCTCCGAATACGCGGAACATGGGATTGGTGTCGTTGAGCATGCTGCTGCTGCTGCTGCTGCTGCTGGTGTGAATGTACGGGTGAATCACGCGTCCCGAAGCTGCGTTCAGGGGGCAAGGTCGCGGATGGAGACCGTGGTGTATAACTTTCCTCGTCCTGGGACTGAGTGCGACCAGAACTTTGCGCACGCTCCTCATCATCGCCGTCGTGTTTCTGCTTCGCTTCGTCCGAGTTCTTTCGTTGGACTTGAACATGATTTTCACGGCCGTTGCGTTCGTGACGCGTATCGTAGCGGGAGTCATACCCTTCGGGAAGAAGGTCCGATGAGGGTGTAGGAGACGAAGTAGCGTGATGCTGGCGCCCAGAGTCACGCACTTCCTGTTCGTGTCGATGGGCGGGCCGCCCGTACTCACTCCCGCCGGGGGTCCATCGGTCGCGCTCTTGCTCCTGATTATCATTCTGTTCATAGGCGCCGTCCTCTTCGGGTTCCTCTTGGACCGGTAGGGATTTATCGGGAGTCCGTGCCTTAACTGACAGGCCCGTTGGCGACTGTGTGGCGAGCTTAGCTACTGAAGGAGGCGTTGAACGTATTGGTTCCGTATATGGCACATTCTGACGGGGGGCGGGGGGGCTCGGCGGAAGGGCTGCAGCCTGAGCTGATCGAAGTTCACGATCACCAGGGTTGTAAGAACCAGTGTGATCGCTGGGCGCGCCGAGCGAAGGAAGGTACTTTGGAGACTCTGTGCGCGGGACTTCGAGTTTCGGAGAGGGCTGCTGGGTGGGAATCCCTGGCGGGGGATCACGCTTCATGCTCCCGCGACGGTGAAGCTCCCAAGTTTCGCGATCCTTGTCACGTGAGGTAGTATCGCGACGTTGCAGAGAGGTTCCTCCTCCCAACTCACGGGGGCTCGGACGCTCTCCGCTACGGGCACGCTCGAGAGTGGATTCCTTAGGGAGAGAGCTGGATTCAACCTGATTAGTCCTAGAGACAGGGCCCGAAGTCGCGCCTCCAGCATATGCCACTCCCGCCATGCCCGCACCCACACCCATGGAATGGGCTTGGTCGATTTCCGCGATCAGTTCAGGAGTCATTTGGAAGGGTTCACGGGCCATGAACTGCGGTTGAGCGGTACGTGCTACTGGTCGCGCAAAGCCCATGGCGGGGGTCATCTGATTGGTGCTATGTTGCAGGAGGTCGGATTGACTACGAGAGTGGGCCTGCTGCGGCGGAGTCATTTGATGGAGGATGCTTTGTTGATTCGCGGGATGGATGGGAGCTGGAGGAGGTTCCGGGCTACCATCCCGGCTAGTGCTATGGTATAAGGGGGAGGTGGCGCGGCGGATCTGTCCAGGCACGGTTTGCGCGGCAAGCGGAGGGGAGCGCCTCTGATGAAACGATGTAGTAGAAGCCGTGGGACTAGGCTGTCCATTATATGAACCCTGGAAAGAAGAAGTCGATTGTCCACGGGCGGCGACCCTCTGACGTTCACGGAACGTGGGTGATGGAGAATTTTCGCGGGGAGAAGAGCTCAGCCCTGAACGAAAAGGTGGGATCAGCACCTGATCACGAAGGAGATTTGGAGCAGCACGAGGGTAGAAATTGGCAGTCCATGACTGGGAAGAAGCACACAGACAACACCGGCGTGCCCACGAGCGAGAAAAAAAAAAGACAACATGGGAAAAAGAGCTGGTTTGTGCAGCGAACGGAAATTGAAAGGTGTGGTAGAGGATCGTGCAGGTTGTAAAGGGAGATGAATGAAATCGAGACTACGAGACGAGGACACACGACAGGTCTTGGTGCGCCATCGATCCATAATGAGTGGCAAAGAAGTGGAACATACCTTGCGACGGAGCGTTTGTGGGCATTCGAATAAGAGGAGGCGATTGGGTCGACATGGGGGTGGAAGGAAAGGGAGCGGAGAGGACTAGGAGAGCAAAAGATAGAAGCGGAGTCGGGTGTGAATTGAAGTACGCACGAGAATGGCAAACGCGCGTTTCCAACGTGGCTTGCGTTACACAAGACAAGATGAAGATGGCCGAACGCAATGAGGTTGCAGTACACCAGGTAAGGAAATTCGCCTCGAGGCGGTCACAGCATATATATCATATATCACACACCTTGACGCCATCGCTTGGACGCGTAAAAAATAAGGCAGGAGTGAAAAGTATGTGACTGTTGCAAAGGAAAATGAACAACAAAGACACAATGATTTTTTTTTTAAATGGCTCCGGGAGGGCTTGAGAGCCAGCTGAATGATTAGTCACCGGTCACGGCGACCGCGTGCTCAGTCCGTTATGAACCGAGGCTGGAAAACGCACCTCACAACAGAATTCTATGGGCATATCCATCACGCCTGTTATCGGTGCAACGCCCGTCTAACCACAGTGGGTGTCATTTGTTCCTGTGTATCTTTGTTCCCTGTCAGCTAACTAGCTACGACCTCACATAGCACACCCTTTAATTGCCTCATGGCTTGGAGACCGGCTATGGCAGGTGGCTCGTCCCTGCTGTGCTTTTCCGGGTGACCCTTCTTCCTTTGAAGTGTGCCTGCACGTTGTAGTCACCACAGGCCCGGGCTGTGCGGTGGCCACGGGTCGAGTTCCATTTCAGAAAATCGTTTGTCCCTCATTAATGAATGCGACTCGGATCCCGCCGCAAGTAATGCGGGTCTTTCCCATTGCGAGCATCCATTACCGACTTCTCTCCTCTGTGACATGCGAAATCAGGAAACTCTAGAATCTCCGCTGCGCGTCCTCGTCCGTACATTGTTTGTTTTAATTTAACACTCAGCGATCATACAGCGCACGAGACCCCTAAACGAGAGTCTGAAACGTCGCCTAGACCCAACCCCTACTCGCGAGGATCTCTTTCAAACCGGAGCGGCCAGCGCAGTAAATATCAAATAACTCAGGTTGTCTCACTGGTAAACCTTAACCCAAGAGAACTCGAAGAACGCCCCACTGAAAGCGCCAGGATTGTTGTTGACGAAGTCTGACGTTTCTCAGACAAAAGAGCTCTGAATAACTCTCGATGGGGAACTCACCGACACACGACCCGGGGCACCCGGACGAAGAATAGACGTTCCCGGCCCAGTCTCCACCTAGGTGATTGTAACTATGGGGGAGACGGCGTGGGGCCATGCGGAGCCACTCACATAGGTCAATGTTGATGATGATGCTTGCTGGCCCGAAGTGCGCCCCAATATCACACTGTGCGTTCGGGAAGTACGCATCTGGTGTGCCCTTTTTGTGATAGGGTGAGTCAAACGTCACCGACAGAAGGCATTCGACGCACCCAGTTATCCGTATTGATAGAGCCCGCGCCGTTCGCTACTTCGGCTGGGGCGGAACCGCTGCCTCGGCCCCAGAACCATACTTTGATGAAGCTGTTCGTGCGTTCCAACGCATACCTGCAATCGTTCCCGAGTTGGCATGCGGGGCGCTTGGGCGTGGCGGCAACTCACCATCCTCCACCGTTCGCATTGAACGAGGGTCCATAGCTGTTACCATCGGTGAAACGAGCCCCACAGCCTGCGTTACCATTCGCGGCCGTGTTGCAGTCAAGTCCGGTGTGCGAGCTGTATTGGGGTTCGGGCGCCAGTCAGCCCATCACATTACAATATATGCCGGCGCCAATCTTTATCACGACTCTCACCCAGTCTCAGCACGTGACGCCGGCATGGAGCAACCTGTTCTGCAACTGAGTCTCGAGCACGCACGCCTAGCGAAGCGGAAGTGCGTACCGGGTGAGGTATGCAACGAGACGAGGTTCGAACCCTGGTCGTTCACGCCTTCGACAATGTCAATCTCGCCCTTTTCGAAGAGACGCGTTAGCTAAGCCAGCTGGCCAAATGCCAAGAGAACTCCGGAGCGGTACCCCTGCTGGCCAATTGGCTCCGTTCTCCCATATGGCGGGCCAAGTCCTGCAACGAGTCGCGTTGAGCGTGAGCAAGTTCCCTCCCTCCATATGGTGCAAACGCCGATCACGCACCCACAGCCTTGCGGCATATGCACGACATTGTAGCTGTGGAGAAAGTGACGTTCAGCCTCGGCGTCTATAGCGCGAGCGACCGTTGCCAGGTCGGTGGCGGTGGAGAGCCTCTTACATGGAGACATGCGTGTCGTACTGCTTGTTGGACGTGATTCTGACGGAATTGCGCCCGGGGCCACTTGGGTTCAGGTATGTTGTGTGGTCCGCGCGGATGATAAAGTTGCCCCCAGACACGGTGGCCAAACCCTTGCTCTTAGCGGTGCCGCTCGAAACATAGTTACTGAAGAGTGAGGAGTATCATCTCAATGGGAGTGCGGCGAACGGAAGGGAGAAGATACGTGCACCCGCCCGTGCGTAGGGTCTGCCCCAGTGAAGAATTGGAACGTATCGAAGAAATTGGCTCCCTGGTAGGTGTCTGCGACAGAGTACTCCCCTGCTAATGCCTGTGGTGCCAGAAGAAAGAGGAGGAGGATCGGCGCAATTGTCTTCATCGAGAGGGTATAGTACGGGTAACAACGCGGGGGGTCACTGAAGACTGACTACAGCTCCTCGCAGAGCAGCAGCATATTTATGCTCCAGAAACCACAGTGGCAGGCGGGGGAAAGGAGGACAAGAAAATGCTACCTAAACGTGTTATGGGCCTCCTGAAGAGGCGAGGCTCTCGATTGCGGACACAGACGGTGTGAAACGACAGCAGTCATCTGGCCCAGTTAATCAGACCTTCATACCTAGAGTGGACGATACATACGTACCGCTTCGCGAAGAGGGGTCAGCATGCCATCTAGATGAACGAATAACCGGGAAAAGGCATAACTACTGCCTCAGGCTGGCGCTGGGATGTCCGTTATCTTCCACGGTGGTGGTGGTAGTGGGGAAGATTCTTACGCCTATGATTACGCCGCCATTTAGTATCAACGGTTTGGCAGGTCTATAGATGGCGTTGTCTGCGCCCAGCGGACACAGACGGAGTCAATTGTGAGGGCGCCAAGGACACACTACTGGCGCAAACCTGAACAGATGGTCGATTAGATAAACGGTACAGACATCTCACCTACTTGTCACCTTATGCAGCTGGCACGGCACTCCGCTGGAGGAAGTTCGTTCCTGCTTCTGGGCAGCAACTTCAGGTGGTAATGGCTTGGGTAATGGTCGAACTTCCCAGGCTCTCGTTCTCTCTGTCTTACGTCATGTATGCCGCGGTTTGGACACGCTTTGACCAGTCTCTGAAATTGTCCCACGCTCGTCACTTCGCTTGAAGATTGCTCGAAGCGAAGTAGGTTTGAGAAGAATCAACGTCTCCATACATTATGGAATTAGGAACACTCAATAGGGTACATCTATTCAAATGAAGGCAAATGCGTTCACGTGGAATGTGTATCTGGTATCTATGCGCACCGGCTCGGATTGTCACAGATACACTCATTCAAGTACTCACTGGTACATAAGTACATGCTGGTGAATGTGAATGTGTTCGTTTCCAGTTTCAGAAGAAAGACTCGTGAGGTCGGGGACCTTATGTTAAGGAGGAAATCAACTTGCTAGTACGCATGACAATGATATTCGGCGCCAACCCGATCGCCGCCTATTGCCTCGCTAGCGGTATTAAGAAGGTGATGAACCAAATGCGACAGACTTGTAGGGGAATGTTGATGATACCAGAAGCAGAGAAGTAAGTACTGGTGCCAAGATTGGTGCCACAATCCGTAATAGGGGTCGGAAGAGTGGGGCAGGCACACCTAAAGGAATAGGTTATAGAGGGAGTTAGAACGTACTAAGTTTCCGAGGTAATGGTGGTAGTGCCGCTCCTGACCTCGCTTGATACGGACATGCTGTCTCGTGCAATGCCATAAACCACATCTCGTGTAAGCCGTTCGGACGGCGCGTACCTAGTAGCCACGCGCGTTGATGAGAGATGTAGCGCATAAAATGCGATCTTGTTCGATTAGGTTTTGGGGTTCAATATTGTGGCCGATGCCGCATCTTGCATGGGTCGCTGTCCAGCCAGACACAGACCAACGCAATGATGTCTCCAGTGGAGTACCACCAAACTTCCATTTAACCAAAATTTTAGCATACCCACTATACCATAGTACGCAACACTGGAATTGACCAGTTGTTGAGCAGAACCACACGCGCAACAGGTCCTAGAACGTCCACCTAGGCAGGTATGAAGGCCGTCTTACAAGGTATGAACTCTCTGAATAATGATTGTCATTGATTGAGTGATTAGAATAAGTGTGTGAGCGTGCGCGCAGGCAAAGTCTATACAATAGACGGGGCCACTAGCCTGAGGGCGAGTAAGTATGAGTACGGTACGAAGCATGGATATCTTACCTCAGTATTTGCCACTAACAGGGCAAATGACTGAGGTCTACGCTATGGAAAGGAAAGGTTTAAATAACTACAGCTACTAGAACTGTACAGTAGGTAAATTTTATGCTCTGCTTCCGCAGGGTAACGATATAACGAATCCGCGGACGGCGCGTACGACCGGGAAGGGATCCGGGGCGTAGGGCTCAGGCATCCGAACATGAAGGGATAACAAACCGAGATAATAAAAGGACTTGTGCGGGTTTGCACACAGTCCATACGAGCAAGGTGAGAAACAATCGATAAGATTATAATAAACTCACTTCAACAGGCCGATCGAGTGATCCGTCTCTACTTTGGCCGTCGGCGCCGTCTAAAATGTCGATGTCTAATGGACCTTTTTTTCCCACCCTAGGAATTGCTGTGAATGGAGGACCCAGACAGCTAACTAGTCCACAACGTACGAAGACGACCGCATCCTGAACACTTTCTGAACTGCCACGCTTATGAGGCGGCTTTCCGGCCCGGGACCAAGCTCCGAACTACAACGAGATGAGCCGATGACGATGTACCCCGAGAACTTGAAGTTCCAATTCTAGACGCAGCATCCGTCACATGCGAAATGCAGGGCGTGCACGCGCCGAGGATTCACATTTCCGATAGTAACCATGCTCGAAACAGTACCGTGACTCTAGTCCGAATCTGGCAGGCACCTATCTTTCGTGTTGATTTGGAGGGACCCGTAGATGTTCGTGCGGTTATCTCTACCATTTTGACAACGTCGCTATTGGGTTTGGTGGCGACTATTCATAGAATCCCGAGCTTTCGGCAACCTCTGGCCCTTTTAACTTAGAATGGCCGCGTCTACCGACCGTGCCGTCTCGGTGGCCTCGTGTAACCATGCGCTACCATCCCCTCTCTGTGCTCTTCACCCTTGCCGCCGCGATCATCTGCGGCTTCGCGACGCCCCTAGCACCACCTAAGGATTCACCTTGGGGCGGGATGAAGGTGATGCATGCATGGAGTACCGTCCCGAAGGACTGGGAGAGCCTGGGTCACCCGTCCAATGAGACCGCGATTGTCTTTTACCTCGCACTCAAATCCCAGCGCGAGAACGCCCTGGTCGACGCGCTCTACCAAGTCAGCGATCCAAAGAGCCCAAAGTACGTCCCCCCACCACCCATCCGTGCATGCGCGTACCCACCTGTGCCGTTGTCCCATGGCAGGTATGGCGCACACTTATCCAGAGAGCAGGTCGCTGAGGTTGTCGCACCGCACCCGGACACCCTTGATCTCGTCAGTTCCTGGCTCAAGCACTGGGGCATTCCTTCCTCCTCCGTCTCGACGGCACTCGGTGGCAACTGGCTCAAGGTCGTCGGCGTGTCCGTGTCCCAAGCCAACGATATCCTCGGCGCATCGTACCAGCTCTACCGGCATGTCGAGACGAACGACGCCGTTATCCGCACGATTAGCTACTCGCTCCCAGAGGTCCTGCACGGGCACATACAAGCGATCGTGCCGACGACACACTTCGGCTATCCGCTCGCGGAGGGAATGAGACTGCAGATGCACCCTAGCGCGGGAATTGAGGCACGGGAGAAGGAGGTGCTGTCAAGCCGAGAAGAATACGTCGTGCCGTCGTACCTGCGCTGGCTGTACAAGACCGTGGGCTACGCTCCCAGAGCGACGGACCGGAACGCACTCGGGATTACAGGTTTCGGAGAGCGGTACCCGAGCCCGCAGGACCTGTCGGCTTTCATGATGGAATATCGCGCAGACGGGGAGGATGCGAGCTTCGATGTCGTGCAGATCAATGGCGGGGGATACGATCCGAATAAACCCGGCCTCGAAGGGAGCCTCGACATTCAGTACGCGGAAGCTATGGCGTACCCTACCCCGCACATCTACTATTCCACAGGCGGCACGCCAGAATCATTAACAGATGACCCATACATCCGCTGGTTAGACTATTTACTTGATGAAGACAATGACGACATCCCGCAGACAATCAGCACGTCATATGGCGGGTATGAGCATATCGCGTCGCTGGAGTATGCGACGAAGGTGTGCGACCTATTCAGTCAGCTTGGTGCACGCGGCGTGAGCGTCCTCTTTGCGAGCGGTGACTATGGCGTCGGCGACGGGGATTGCTTGGTCCGGGACGGCTCCGGAAATACTTATTACCAGTTCCTCCCCTTCTTCCCCGCATCTTGTACGTGGCCCTTGTTTTGTTCTGTTTGCAAGCAGTACTTGCGTAGGCACAGGTCGCTCACCAGACTGCCCTGCTTTCGTAGGTCCGTGGGTGACAAGTGTCGGCGGCACGACGAGCCACGACCCCGAGGTTGCGGCGAGCCTCTCCGGGGGCGGCTTCTCGATCTACTTTGACCGCCCAGAATACCAGGAGGGTGTCATCCCCACCTTCCTCCAGCACCTCGGCGATACGTATGAGGGCTTCTACGAGTCCGTTTTCCCCCAGAGAGCTGATCTGACTAATTCTTACTTTGTATTTGTGCAGTCCCAATGGCCGCGGATATCCAGACATCTCCGCGCAGGCGGTCGGGCTCGCCATTGTCTTAGGAGGGAAAATCGAACACGTGGAAGGGACGAGTGGCTCGACGCCCGTGCGCCTCTTCCTCCCTACTCCGAGCAGCCCAGTTGACTGCCAATGCACAGACTGTGGCAGGGATCATCTCTCTGCTGAACGACTACCTCATTTCGAGAGGCAGCCAACCGCTTGGCTTCCTCAACCCTTGGCTGTACGGCACAGGCCGTCCGGGCCTCAATGACATCACGTCCGGCTCAAACCCAGGCTGCGGCACTAACGGGTTCACCGCCATCGCCGGATGGGATCCCGTGCGTGCGACGAGACTTGTGTCTCTCGATTTTGGGACGTCGGTTGACTGTTGGCTGCACAGGTCACGGGTCTCGGGACGCTCGACTTTGTTAAACTTGAGGAAATAATCGATGATCGACTGAGGAACTCAGGTGTCCCAAGCACAGAGAGGTAATCGCCCACAGAGACAGCACCATCAATGTTGCACCTTGTCAATGACTCTCTGATGGTCTCTGACTTGGTCTCTGATGTTACAAGAAATGTTTGAGATACTAATAAGTATTGTCCAACTAGGGCCGATGTGAGAGCACGACGCACAAGTACAATTTCATGTAGTATTTAGACCCTATGAAAGTAATGCGAGGAAGACAGAGGGTCTCTGAGTCCCTCGTCCACTCAGCTGGCCGTCAACGCACAGACCGTGGCAGGGATCATCTCTTTGTTGAATGACTATCTCATTTCGAAAGGTAGCACACCTCTTGGCTTCCTCAACCCCTGGCTGTATGGCACAGGCCTTCCGGGCCTCAATGACATCACGTCTGGCTCAAACCCAGGCTGTAACACTGATGGATTCCCTGCTGTCGCCGGATGGGATCCCGTACGTCCCTTTAGGCTCGTGTCTCTCGCACGTTGGTTGACTGTTGGTTTCATAGGTCACAGGTCTCGGGACGCTCGACTTTGCTAAACTTGAGGAAATAATCGATGATCGACTCAGGAACTCAGGTACCTCAAGCACACAAAACCGTCCACATAGACATCCCCATTGTATGTACTACGGTATTTACGGGCCAGTAGACAATGTTTCAAGTAACCTCGAATGTCAAGCGCGGGTCTATAATATGACACCACATGACCACGTGCGATGTCAGCCGCCTACGTCGGACCATGGAAAATGATGAAATTCGTCTGAACAACAATGAGGTGATCTCCATCAGACTTTGGGTCACTTGGCCCCAGCAGGGTGGTGTCGAGGCTCTCCTGAAGGACAAGAGGCACGGGCGAAGGACTCGGAGGTGCTGTCCAGCCGAAAAGAATACGTCGTGCCGTCGTACTTGCGCTGGCTGTACAAAACGTTGGGCTACGTCCCCAAAGCGATGGACCGGAACGCACTCGGGATTGCAGGTTACGGAAAGCAGTACCCGAGCCCGCAGGACCTGGCGGCTTTCATGGTAAAATATCGCACAGACGGGGAGGATGCGAGCTTCGATGTTGTGCAGATCAACGGCGGGGGGTACGATACGAACAGACCCGGCCTTGAAGGGAGCCTGGACATTCCGTACGCGGAAGCTATGGTATACCCTACCCCACACATCTACTATTCCACAGCCTGAGACGGCACGCCAGAATCATTAACAGATGATCCATACATTCGCTGGTCAGACTATTTACTTGATGAAGTCAACGTCAACGTCCCGCGGACAATCAGCACGTTGTATGGCGGCGTGAGCATTACGATCTCACAGGTTTTTTAATGATGAGTAGTCACTATTTCCGGAGCTGTCGTCCCCGGGCCGGACCAAGCAATCCCCGTCGCCGACTCCCCAGTCACCCTCAGTAAAAAAGGAAAAGTCAGCTGACGTCAGCTGGTAGTCGGCTGCTGTCCGATGTAGTCAAATGTCGTCAAATTGACTATTTGCAAGATTTCCAACTTCAATTGACTAAGACTTGACTGTATATTGACGACAAATGACTACGAATAGTTAGGTTCAAGGGCCTTGCCGAAGTCAAACCAAAGTCAATACACGGGCTATCCGAGTCATCCAACGGTCATTTTTAGTCATGAGGAACGTCGTTTTCGGTCAATTAGTCATCTAGACATGGTCATTTTAGGTCTAATCCAGGTCATCTAACGGTCACATCAAGTCATTTATGGTAAATCTGTAGTCAATTTCAATCCGATTTGAGTTGTTCCAGGACCCATTGAAGTCTCCAAAGGTCACAATCAAGTCGTTGATGGACAAATCCGTAGTCAGCCTCAGCACGACTTAAGTCATTTGCTGTCAATTCTTCTCACTTATTGATCACTCGTAGTCGTCCCGCGTACTTTTTGGGCATTTTGTAGTCAAATAGTAGTCAAATTTTTCGTCTGGCAGTCATGCCAGGTCCGGGGGTTATATGTGTATGTACGTCGACAGGTCCAAATACTACTAAAAAAAAGCCCCAAAACTTGTCAAATACGAGCGCAGTGGTGCGCAAACACTACGGTAACGCAGCAATTTGCTTTTTGGGTCCTTTCTTGCGCTGGCAACATGGGGTCAGTGTCGGATACCGCGGACAATGGGAATCTCACCCTCTCAACAATTCCCATGACGGTCGACTTGAGAATGTGTGAGAATTCGGGGGATGTGACAATAGCTGCAATGAGATCTGTACAGGTTGTAGTGGATATGAAGGGGCTTAGTTTGGATGTATGACGCACCGTGTAACGCCACCACGGGGGCGTTAGGTACGGCGTGTACCGCGTTAAGTCAACGGGATCGGAAGAGCGCGAGCCGGTTAAGGCTCAGTTCGATGATGCACAAGTATCACTCGGTTTCCCTGGAACCGAGGATAGTAGTAGAAGGGCAAGGCTCAAGCGCAACGGCGAGCGAAAGTGTGGACTCAAGCGCAAAGGCGAGTCAAAGGTCGTTCGTGAGGCGAAGACAACGTGGTATTACACAAGAAGTCAAGTCTACCGTACAAGCTAGGTAGGGCGTGACTTATATACTGTTACAGGATGTTTGCGACGAGCAAACATATGGCGCGAGTATGAGTCGAAAGTCCTAAAGTGTAAACAAGGGGAATGGTCATAAGTAGTACAAGGGAATCCCGCGGAGTCACGCGTGCCTCAGAAATAGTCAGCGGACGAAACGAAGCGGTAAATCGACCAACCCTATCGCCGAGGCGCAAGGCGCGAGATAAGAGTCATGAGACGCGAGGCACCCGGATCGTATCGTAATCGTACAACCAAGTCAACAGGTCGAAATAGTAACATTACCCCCCCGCCAGAATTGAAGTCGCCTCGACTTCAATAGTCACTCGTGTACGCATAGTCCTCCTCGGCGGGGATGTTCGCAGGAACCGGAGAGGGGGTGCGGGGGCAAGTGTGTCGACGCAAAGAACATAAAGCGCCCCCTCTCTCCGCAGTCCCAACACATCTCGTACATCGGGCACTTTATTTCCTCGTGCGTAGCGTCATACCGCAGGCACTTCCCACACCATCGGGGGCGCGTGTCTGGGTCTACGTGAGCAGGCGTCATGGGGGAAAGTCGGCGGATGAGACAAGCGTCGAGCCTATGAGCTCGACTTCCACACCACTGGCACGGCTCCCTGGCCCGTCGCTCCGGGCACTGAGCCACCAGATGATCCTCCGACTTGCACTGAAAACATTTGCGCCGACGCTTACCACCTTCCCCTTGAAGGCGGGGCATCTCGCTGGGTCCAGCATCACGAGGGGCGAGGGGGATAGGCTCCGGCGAGCCTCGGGGGCGCACAGGCTTCGCATGAAGCTCGGCATATTTATCGGCGATGAGGGAATGGCCCGAGCGTACTGTAGCCGCTTCCGGACCGATGAAAAATCCATGTCCAAATGGAACTGGTCGCGCGTAAGTTCAGTCTCCAGTCGTCGGATATCCGACTGGCGAACACGGATGGCGTCCCGCCGCGTGAGGCACTCGCGAAGGCGGGAGATGTCGGCATGAAGACGAGGCTGATGCAGCTCGACGAGCACCTCGTTCAATATGATGGCGCGAGGATCATGGGGGTGGAACATATTCAGCTGGTTGTCGGTGATGTGTTGAGCCAGCTGGCCGGTATAAACTTCGTTGAGGAAGACCTGAGAGGCATAGCAAGGGTGACCCTTCCCCATCGTTCCGACAACCTCCTGATAGTTGTGGCGGTAGTAAATGTATCGTGCCGTCTGCTTGACGGTACCCGTCTCTCCGACTAGGAGTGGGAAGAAGGTGGGGAGCGATGGGTCGTTTCCGGAAGAAGGGGATACCGGGGTCCTCGTTCTCCTTGTCCTCCTCATCATCTAGGAGGGCGAGGGCAGGGTCGGGCTCGACGACGCGGGTCTGGGGAATGGGTGTGAATGTGTGATCCATTCCGGCGGGGAATGGTGGGATTGGGATATGGGCGGCGAGGACGGCGGGTGGTGAGAGTGGTGGGGGGTGGAGTGAGGAGACGACGGTTTCAGGTGGGTAGGTGGGAGTGACGGGGACATGGACGGTGACTGGTGTATCGACGGAGAATGGGACGACGAGGGTTTGGGAGGATTTGGGGTCTTCGGTGGTTGGCGTGGGTTCCTCTGCTAGTGAGGCTAAGGCCGAGGTAGCGAGCGCGAGTACGGGGAGTGGGGGGGAGTCAGGGATCACAGAATACGGCGTACGACCCTCCGGCTCGGAGGGGACACCCAAGTCCTGCGAAGGTACGGTTAGATTCTCAAGAATAATCTCGACGGGTCGGCGAGTTTGGATAGTGGATATAATGGGAGTAGTCGTCATGGCTGAGTAGAGCAACGGGGGTGAAGCAACGATGTGGTTGAGGGGGGGGCGTGTTTTATATCTTTCGTCCAGCCCCTTCGGCGGGTAGGATTTAGGCGATAGAAGTCGGCAATGAGATCAGGGGCGTGTCGAACGTTCTCAAGGGTTCCCACGTGCTGTCGCTTATCGGGAAACCCTTCCACTGGACAAGGAATTGAAGTTTGCGCCCTCGTCCGTGTGATCGGGATTGCAGGATGCGCTCCACTTCGAACTCTTCTTCCCCATCAATCAGGTCCAGAGGTGGGCGCGTGAAGTTTACGCCATGCAACTCCGTCTCCTTATATGGCGTGAGGAGGTTTGCGTGGAAGACCGGGTGTATCTTCCATGTGTTCGGAAGTTCAAGTTCATATGAAACATCTGAAAGAACCCGTTTCACTCGGAACGGGCCATGGCGTTTTGGGGCGAGTTTTGCGGTGGGGTAGAAGGTCCGAAGGTTCGTTCCTTCTAACCAGACCATTGCGCCTTCTTGATAAGGGATGAAGCGCGTCTTGCCCCTTTTTGCCATCAGTTCTTGCGCGTGTTTGATGCAGTCCTGTGCGTGTTGTCGCCTGATGACCATGTCTTCTAGGCGCTGTTCGACGGATGGGGATGACGTGGGTTTTGGTGTCCACATGGTGCGTGGCTCCCACCCCATGATGAGCGAAAAGGGGGATTCTTTTGTGGTCGCGTTAGGCCAAGCGTTGTGCGCGAACTGGGCGATCGGTAAAGCTTCAGCCCAGTTATCCTGCTGCACATTGCTCCAGTGCCGAAGGTACTGTTCCAACCATTGGTTCGTTCGTTCCGACTGCCCGTCTGTTTGAGGGTGGTAGGCAGACGATATGTTTTGGCGGATCCCGAGGACTTTGCAGAGATTGTTCATGAACGCGGAAGTGAATCGGGGATCTCGGTCGGTGATGATTTTTCGGGGTATGCCGTAGTGTGGGTATACGTGGTGGAGGTACAGTCGCGCCACTCCTTCTGCTGTGATTGACTCGTTACACGGGATGAAGATTGACGCCTTTGAGCAGTCGTGATCCGTGATTGTGAGTATGGAGTCGTATCCGTCTGATGGAGGAAGTTTGGTGATAAAGTCCATGGCGACGACCTCGAATGGTTCTGCATTTGGGTCTGTGGTGATGGGGAATAGGTGTGGTTTTTGGCGGTGAGGGTTGATTTTGTTCGCCTGGCATGTTGCGCATCCTTTGACATAGTCTTCTACGTCTTTGCGCATGTTGGGCCACCAGTAGTCGCGTCGTAATAACTCGTAAGTGTTTGCGATTCCTGGGTGTCCCATGGCGGGTGTATCGTGAAAAAGGTAATTACCCCCCGTTTAAGGTCGTTGTCGCCCACGACAACTAATGCGTCGTTCTTCCACCACAGCCCCCCCACCTTTTTCAGGTTGTGGGGCTCGACCCATCGCAGTACGTCTTTTTTCGTCGAGGTTTTGCGATATCTGGGTCCAGATGTCCATATCGTGCATGGACATCTCCGTCGCTCGAAGGAAGCGGTCCGCTGGAGGGACAATGACATTATTGTTGTCCTCTTCATGCGCCGCGTAATCCGCTCTTCGCGACAGGGCATTCCGCGCGACTGTTCTTGACTCCGGAGACGTGTTTTAGGAGAAAATCGTACTCCGAGAGTTCCAGGAACTCGCGCGCGACTCGTCTACTGATCTTCCTAGGTTCCTTCCAGTACTGAAGGTTAGCGTGGTCGGTGTGGATAATGATCTTGTGGGGAGAGCCAACTAGATATGTGCGCCATGCTCGTAGGGCCTTGACGACTGCTAGTAGCTCTCTGTCGTAAATGTCGTAGTTGCGCTCCGCCTGGTTGAAGGACTCGGAGTGGAACGCAACGGGGTGTAGTTTTTTTGTCTGGGCCGAGCTGATTAAGCACGGCTCCGATGGCAACATTAGACGCGTCGACTTCGAGTTCGAATGGTTTGGTGAGGTCAGGGAATAGGAGTGTGGGTTCGCGTTCGATGCTGCGTCTGACGTTGTCGAACGCGTCTTGTTCTCGTTGCCCCCAATGCCATGGGGTGTCTTTACGGGTGAGGTCGTGTAGGGGTCGCGCAAGTGCGGAGAAACCGCGGATGAATCGCCGATAGAAATTGCAGAATCCAAGGAAGGCGCATACTTCGCGGAGACTCCTTGGGGCGGGCCATTCCCGGATACCCCGTACCTTAACGGGGTCCATCCGGAGATTGCCATGGCCTATAATGAGTCCAAGGTACTCGACTTCTAGCACCTCGAATTCGCACTTCTCGGGTTTGATGTAGAGGTCGTGTTCTTCGCACAGGCGGAGAACTTCATGCACTATGGCGCGGTGATGGGGATAGTCGAGGGGCGTGGCAATCAGAATGTCGTCCATGTAGACGATCACTTCGTTCGTCAGGGTGAGCGGTCGGAAGGTGTCATCCATCATCGCTTGGAACGTGGAGGGAGAGTTGGTGAGTCCGAAGTACATAACGAGGGGCTCGTATAGTCCCTGGTTAGTTTTAAAGGCAGCTTTCCACTCATCCCCTAGTTTAATTCGTACGTTATTGTACCCCCACTTAACATCGAGTTTCGTGTAGAGGCGTGCGTCGCGTATTCTATCGATGAGTTCGGGGATTAGGGGGAGTGGGTAGTGATTTCGGACCGTGAGTTCATTCAGTCGCCTGTAATCTTGGACGGGGCGTAACTTGCCGTCCTTTTTCTTGATGAAAAAGAAGGGGGATGCGTTATGGCGACTTAGACGAGCGAATGTACCCTTTTGCCAACTGCTCGTTCAGGAAGGCGGTCAGAGCTTCCTGCTCATTCTGCGCGAGTGGATAAACCTTGCAGTCCAAAGAGGCCGGAGCGTTGGGAAGGAGGTCTATGGCATGATCCCAGGGGCGAGATGGAGGGAAGCGGTGAGAAGCTTCTTCGTCAAAATTTTACGGTGACATCTGTACTCCTCGGGGATCATCTCCTCGAATGTTCGCTCCTTTTTCTTCGCCGCTTCTTGCTGCGCCAACTCAGAGGCGGTTGTGGTTTTTGCGTAAAAACGCAATTTGAGGTTCCCGCTCGTCGTCCATGAGTTGTTCCCATGCTTCCTCGTCAAGTTCGTATGTCTCCAACGCCCGGATAGAAGCTTCTATGGGCGTGGCTTCGTCTGACAAGCGAAGGCTCGAGACCACAACCGGCTGGAACTCTTCGTTTCAGCGTTGCGTCTCCCCACTTGATCTTTGGCTCAAAGGCTGTAAACCAAGGGTATCCTAGGATCACTTCGTCCCTTCCCAGGTTAGTGACCAGGAAGCGAAGCGTCCTCTCTTCTGTTCCCGTTCGTACGGTGAGGTCGGTGTAATGAGTGATGGCGCCATCTTGATTGTGGGTGCCATCTACGTTCCAAATACGGATGGGATGAGTTACTTCTCGCGTCCCAATTTGGAGTCGTTTTAACAGCGAGGAGCATATGAAGTTGTCGGTAGCTCCTGAATCGATGAGGACTTGTCGTTCGGCCGTTGCGTGTACTGATTTTAAACAAAACTGGGATTCGCATAGATCGAAATCTGCTAGTGTACACGTTCAAGTTTAATGCTCTAGCCCAGGCCGCCGGGTTCAAGCGTCGAGAAAATCCTCTCGTCCGAATAATTTTTCTACCATGAGGTCCCGTACCTCCTGGGTTTTGTGCCTTCATCGCTGCGATCTGTAGATCCGCCTGCTCTTCATTCGATAGTACGCGACTAGATTGTATGGCGAAAGAAGAGACGGCGGGAGTTGGTAAACTTGCACCCGAGGGAGTCGGGGCTGGTGATCGCGGGGACATGGGGGATGGCGCCAAGGCAGACGTAGTGGCAGCCACTCGCACGCCCTTTTGAGGACAAGTTACGCGAGATGTGCCCCTTGCGCACGACATCTAAAACATCGTCCCTCCTTCTGAAGGGAGGCTTTGTCGGCGTCGGTGAGGGCCACGGAGGCTTCGGGCGCGTCCAAGCTCCATGGCGTTTGGATCGCGAGTTCCTTTGAGGGCCTGGACCCACTGCTCTCTGCTCTGTCCTCCCTTCTTTCGCTGAGGCTTGCCCTTGCCGAGGCGGTCCTTTAAGAACAAGGTATTCAGCCTGCTGCAACCCGGGCGGCCGCCTTCCACTGCTCCCAATTGACGGGGTGCTGGAAGCGGACAGCGTTAACTACTAACTGGTTTGGAGTCCATCCTGGAATAACTCCAGCGTTGTAGCTTCGTCGGGATTATACCCGGCCTTTGTGACGAGGGTTTTGGAATGTTGCGACGTAGGTGTCGATGTCTCCTCCCTTCATAGTGAGGGTCTGGAGCGCCTTGCGGGCGTTGGTTTGCTCGGACGTGTCGGGTATATGCTTGTACGAACCGGTCTCTGATGGTGGTCCATAGGACTTCGTTTTGTCGGAGAACTCCGGCCGCAATCTGATCTTCTAGCCATTTGGGCTTGTTCGTCGACCACAATCGTTCACTAATGGGCCTCGAATGTATGATAAGAACGTCATGGCTCGTGACGCGGGGATTGCGAGTTGGTCGACGGTGGGGTTCATTTCTTTGTAGAGTCGAAACGCTCGCAAGAAGGCTTTGCTTTCGTCTCTGATTCCGGGTGAACTCGGGGGAGGGTTTCCTCCCAATCGTCCGTCTTCCTCCAGGGGCCGGCGCTGCAGGTGCGGCTCCACCTGGCACGGCGCCACCGCCCCCGCCCCCGCCACCGCCACCGCCACTGCCACCGCCACCGCCACCGCCACGGATGGTGGTACCGGTTGCGCCGCCACTAGACGGGTTCGGTGCTCCTCCTCCTGAGCCCGAGCTCCGGAGGATCCTCCTGCTCCGGTAGTGAGGGTGGTGCTAGCGAAGCTTGCAGGGTCTGGGACATGACGTGGGGTTTGGAAATGAGTTATCGGGTCGATCGTGGGTTAGATTTGTCGTGGGTACAGAGACACTGGGTGATGGAGAGTCGTCGTTGTGCGATAGCCAATACCAGAGGTAGTTTTAGTTGTGAGGGGTCCGACTCCGAGTGCTTGGGTACTATGCTAATGTGTACCACTGGCCTTTCTTTGCGGAGTAATCAATATACGCCCACTGTCGTAGTCTTCGAGATAGTGAACCTGTCGATATTTCTGCGTGTTAGGGTGGAAGAGAAATATCCTTCCACTCCTTCGTGTTCCTTCCAAACGACGGCTCCTTTGACTTTATCGGAAAGCTCGTCGTCACTGTATCTGTCGATGTATTCTGCCTGGAACTGGGATCTGGCGCGACTGTGAAGGTTCGCCACTGTGAGAGACTTGACTTAATGTAACGCCACCACGGGGCGTTAGGTACGACGTGTACCGCGTTAAGTCAACGGGATCGGAAGAGCGCGAGCGGTTAAGGCTCAGTTCGGTGATGCACAAGTATCACTCGGTTTCCCTGGACCGAGGATAATAGTAGAAGGCAAGGCTCAAGCGCAACGGCGAGCGAAAGTGGACTCAAGCGCAAAGGCGAGTCAAGGTCGTTCGTGAGGCAAGACAACGTGGTATTACACAAGAAGTCAAGTCTACCGTACAAGCTAGGTAGGCGTGACTTATATACTGTTACAGGATGTTTGCGACGAGCAAACATATGGCGCGAGTATGAGTCGAAAGTCCTAAAGTGTAAACAAGGGAATGGTCATAAGTAGTACAAGGGAATTCCGCGGAGTCACGCGTGCCTCAGAAATAGTCAGCGGACGAAAAGAAGCGTAAACGACCAACCCTATCGCCGAGGCGCAAAGCGCGAGATAAGAGTCATGAGACGCGAGGCACCGGATCGATCGTAATCG